>LR736875.1:6225851-6284955 GCA_902654985.2 Oryctes borbonicus
CCCCCCCCCCCCCCCCCCCCTTTTTTTTTCGCCACAGTAAAGACTCAAGTATTTAAAGTTTTCTGACTTGTGGATATTATTATATATTTTAAATAATCTCTATACAGAGTTGGATTGAAATTAAGGTCTAATTTTTTTTGTTACTACTGTTTCAGCATAAGAGAGCATGAAAACCCCGCAATTATATGAATCTCTTTGCGTTGGGTATATTCCATCCTGCAATGTCATATTCTTAGTTGAGCTACATCCTTCTAAGGATTGCTTAATTTTCTTGACGTGGTTAAAAGCCCGCGCATTTCTAGTATTTCTTTTGTTGGGATCAAAGAAATAAATAGACCTGTTAGTTGCATCTGCCATTACCAACAGCCAAGCTTAATTTCTATTATCGAAGATAGAAGTATTTTTTTTTCGATCTAAGTTCGAACTGAGCAAGATTCACAAGACTTTTGGGCCATTACTGATTCAAAATCAGTTCCATTGCAAAATATTTTAAGAAAATAATCGATTGTGAAGTTGTCCAGCCACATATCACGAGGTTCTTTATGTATATTGAGTAGATTACAGCTGGAGAATTACAATTTTGCTTTTTGAAACTTCGAAATAGCGTAGTCTTTATTAATTTGTTTCACCGAATTTTCTCGAGGAACACATTTATACATATCACGTATTTCTTTATTATGGATCACAGAAACGTTGTCAAAATAAATAAGTTTCCGTCAGCGCGCTCGTATAGTCGGAACGGTCAACTTTGATTGGTTATGGAAATTGTTATAAAAATATTATCATTTTCATACTTTGCTAAAACGATCTCCGAACATTGCTCAACACGACTATAAAAAGAAATTTTGATTCAAATCACGCAAACGTTGTCGAAATAAATAAAATTCGGCAGCTCACTTAATTGCTAGGAGCGGTAGGAGAGATTGATCTTCGAACAGATTTTGTTTACGTAACGTGATTATATTAATTTCCCAAAAAAAATCTATTGTTAAAATTTATTGCTAACTTCACACCGGTGTTAAATTACATATGCGCCTTTAATTGAATATATTTTGTAATTTATATTTGTATTTATGGATTATTAAAGTGCTGTATATTTTAAACATCAGTCTGCAATTGCTTTGTCAACAGAATAGAATAACATCGGAATTAAATTTCTTTTGAGAGAACTTATCTGCAAATTTAAGTGCTTTTTATTGATCCTGGCGGATTATAACAGTTATTATAAATTTGAGAATTGATCATTTATTTTCTCATTGAAATCTTGCGATATATGTAAAAGCCTTTTACCTTGGAGTTGCACGTTTTGTTGGTGCTGTCAATTGAATTTTTACATATACATATATTAATTTTAAATTCTTTCAATCCCTTTACGAAAGTGTATAGTGAAAGATGAGCTGGATAATTAGTTGCTAATTAGGACTTGGTGTGCAATATATCTCGGAGATTAAAGAGATGGAAACATGGAAAAACTGTGGCTAACACTATCGGGCATTTTTGTATTTGGTCTCTACTCTTTTATTAGAAGTAATATCGAAGGGTACAAGCCAGAAATCGCAACCAAGTCGCAAACTTCCTATATTATGTAATCGCAATAATATTTGTGCACTTTCAAATTAGCTCCCTTTATGTTTGTCAACTAAGATTTTACTGACCAAGCTTACATGCAGGATTTAGGATAATTCCTTTGAGCGACCTACTTTACATTCGCCTTTGCCAACTGTCTTAAGCTTAACAGAGTAACATTATTTTACAACTGGACAAGCACATCAATGAAATTAATAAATGTTAGGAATCGCTGTATGGAAATCTAGAATAAAATAAAATATACATACCTCAAAGTGCATGTAATATCTCATAAATGACAATGACAACTTTCATAAAAAATGGATAGGAGTGCTTTGTTAAGAACACAATTACCTGAAAACTTTTATTTAATTTTTTTTTAATCTGAAATAACATACTTGGAGTGATTAGAAGGCCTATCGCCAAATCTTTTTTCTTTTTAACACCTAAAATTGTGTGTTTTTTTTTATTCTAGTAGCTAAAGCTACATTTGATCGATCTCGCAAAACTGATTTTTTTTTCTAAAATAAAATTCACTTTATTCCCCTTGTTTATTACCTAAATGTTGAATAAGCAGCGCGAAACAGCGTCATTAAATCTACATTAACTGTCATTAATTAATCTCATCTCTTCATATTATACCATTACACACAACAGAAGATAATAATAATAGCACAACAGTAAACTAAATACACCGTTCGTAATTCTAAATGGATACATAATGTTCCAAAAAAAATTAACTTTATTCCAAACGCTGCTGGTAAGGATCAGCATTAAACGATAGGAAATTCAAATAAATACAAGTAATAATAATAATAATAAACTTTATTGCTCAACAGATTTACAAAAAAATCCATAAAGTTTTAGATCGTCAGCGTATACAAGAGTGTTACAATCCAATGAAAGTAGAAGATCATTTATATAAATGTTAAAGGGGAGCGGTCCTAAACTAGAGCCCTGAGGTACGCCGCTGTGACACAAATCCATTGGAATGGACACGGTAATGGTCTATCGTATCGAATGCTTTGGTAAAATCCGTGTAGATAACATCTACTTGTCGACGATTGTCAAGAGCTTCTTCACTGATGTACTGAGTACAACTGTGCAGAATTACAATAAGTAATAATAACTAAATTATTTTATTTTTATTTCTATATACGCTACTACCGAATATTGTTGTTTTTGTTAATTATATTCAATTGCAGATATTGCATTTCAGTACGAATTTCAGAACGCAAGAACTTTCTAACGCACAATTAGTACTTCTTTATGCCCTCATAAACCTTGCCGATACTGTTTCCCCATTCCCGTTTTCAAAATATAATAAACTTGCCGATATCAAAGCGAGCACGTAAGCATAGTATACCGCCAACTATAAAATTTGAGGGTCACGAGAGATAGCAATAGCTTCGGAAAGGTTCGGCTCGATGTTGTGTCCAAAGACTAAATATCGTTCAGTTTACGCGCTTTCGCAAACGCAACTTGTGTGTATCTACAATTACTATTAGGAAAATGCTGTATGTACTTACGTACTAGAGTTGTAAGCCTTGCATAAACATTAACGTTGAGAGTGCTTTAAATAACTTTTTAAAAAATAAATTTTTTGTCGTTAAAAAAGTTTCTACATTTGAATATTTTTATGCAAAAAATATGTATCCAACATCATTTGATTTTCGGGATCCTTTAACATTTTATTGTTCCATTCATGAACCATGAGTTTTTATATGTACGTATAATATTACTTGAAGAGTGAAACTACGAGCGGGCTTAAAGGCGAAAACAGTATTTTCAAGTTGTTAACGTAAAATTTAGGAAGGTTACAATTCGTCTTTGTTATGCAGGCGACTCATTACCTTTCCCTTCATGAGGAACATATAAATGCACTTCGTTGTTATTCAACATGTAAGTGGGAAAGTTGTGAGAGTTGTGAGCATTGAATTAGTGTGACAATTATTAGATATAAGACAAACTATTGTAGTTTCTACATTACGGAGCTGCAACAGTGCATTGCACTTGAGGCGAACCTTTAAATAATGCATTTTCCAGTGGATGGATAGAGCATAATGTCTGAACGATCCCTATATATAATAAGCTGCAATTTTTCCTCTGGACCATTCTAAAACACTTAGTTTATCGCAACGGAGAAATGAATAATATGCAAGAGCTACAGCAGTTCATACCAAATACTTGCGAAATTGCCTGTGGACAACGAGATTTCATCTTCGCTGAAAATACGGTTGTATGACTACATCGAGCAAGATTGGGCAAGCGCTAAACTTTGTGCAATTTTTATAATAACGGATTAAATTAATCAATAGAAGATCAGAATTATATTTATATATTGTTAATTGTTATGTACAATATCTTCGTTATTTTACTACTTTACTAACAGGTAAACTGTTGTCGTTACGATTATTAGCCAATCCTACCACAATTTCGTCGAATCCAGAGGTGTTCCAACCTTTAGTACGCATTTTGAACGTACCAAACACCGTATTGGCGCGGGGCCCACGGTCTTATTTCCTTATTCGAGAAAAAGGTATGTTCTGATTTTTATCCGTAATTAAAACCGTTTGGGCTGGACTTACATCTGCGTCGTTCGGAACGAGAGGTTAAAACCGTCCGACCACCAAAATACCCCAAAAGCTAACTGTAAATATCACGTCGAGTTAGTTTTTCATCTAACTTTAAATTGCCGAATATGTCCTCGAAACAACCCGATTCTCATAAATTCTGAATTTACTTAATTAATTTGGGTAAATCAAAAATTCCTAAATTTTCCCGTTGCCAATATCACCGATCAACGATAATTCCAAGGACACGAAAACATCACTTCTCTTTGCTCCATTTTCCTCGGGATCTTAAATGTCCTTATTTTAACGTAACTCCTTTCTACAAACACGTAGAAAAATAGATCGTATTTTGTCTTTATAGTAACTTCGTAAATGAAGCACCACTTTGTTATAAGTCGTCAAGTCCGGTAGGGAATGTTCATATTAAACCGCTCGTGCGGCGTGCTTTCGTTGCTTTGCTTGTACTCGTGACGATCTATTGGGCTTAGTATTATGCCAGCAAGTTTTGTTGCTTTGCATTCCTTGCTTGCAAAGAAAAGCAAAAGAAAACGTAGTGTTTGGATGACTTTTCTTTATAGAAGTTGAGGTAGATACAATGGAAGCGATTTCATAATGGATTTAACGGAAAAGGTATACTTTCAAGTATTTTGTAAGATGTCTCTGATGCCCGTCGAGACCTTTCGAACGAGCCCGAACTTATCTTCGTAGCTCGTCCGGTTGCCGAGATCTAGACAAGCCGTAAAAATTTGAACCCAAAGTGATGGAATTTTTTAAATGCAAAAAAAAAGAGTTCGGAATTCCGCCGATCTAACGGTGCTAATCGATGGCCCTATCCAAAAAAATTCAAAAAAAAATTTCAGCCCGCTACCTCTAACGGCTTAGGAGATTTGGGCGTTTGAAGTTTTCGGAAACTGCGCCGGAGACGGTCGGAAACGGACGCAAAATCGACATCGCTCCGGTTTTCGTCGATTATCTCCTCAGATATGCATCTGCGGTATGCGAAGTCGGCACGCGATCGATAGAAAATTGACCGGCGGATCGATTGCGACTACGCGGAAGCCTCTAGCTCTTCGTTTTGGCGGGTTTCTCGCGCGTCAAAGTCGAAAAAAGGAATTTTCATTTTTCAACTTTGAGACGCCGTAGCGTCCGAACGGTTACAGCTAGGGCGTTGAGATTTCGCTCTCTTAAAACGCTCGTCGAGACCTTTCGAACAAGGCCGAACTTATCCTTACAGCTCCTCCGTCTGCTGAGATCTAGACAAGCATTATTGCAAATAAAATCCCTCTTGCGGCCTGAAAATATTATTCCTTATATTCGGGACTTAGGTAAATGCTATCGAATATAAAGTAACAACAAATTTTGCGGTAAATAGCCCCTTAATGTTGCAAAATAATTGTGTGCGTTCGATACATTTGTATCATTACATCAGCTAGCTCTAATTTATTTTCACAAAACATCCATTAATAAAATTTATGCACGAGTTAGCCGATGCAGCATTTATTAGCGTGTGCAAACATATTTTAATATATTTATACATAAAGCCAACCTTTAATGCCCTTATTAATTTCTAGTTGCCTAATAATCTATTTTGTTATCCTATTTGTTACGGTTTAAATATTTCAATTTCAATATTGGCATTGGCGATTTAACTGTTTGAACTGTTGTTTACATTATGAGGCGAAGAATCAAAATTAATGAAATTACCGAATAGGTAGGCTCGGTTAATATTTTCTAAAACAAAGGGAAAATGTAAACCAGAAAATCTGTAATCTCCTAATAAGAAAAAACACTGCGAATTTCAACGCCTAGAACAAAAAATCATTATTTATACTATGTGGTACGCTCATTATTATTCTACAAATAGAAAATTCTATTACGAGATTTATGCATATTTCCGAAAGCGGCTGGAACAACTAACTTCTATCATTTCCAAATTAGGGAAAATTATCTCCAACAGCTTTCTTTATTTTCGACGAGGGTTTAAAAAGGTAGGGAGCTGTAACGGGTCCGTTATCATCAGGGGATACATCTATTATGCAGGATTAAGTAAATTTAAACCTGGAACAAACGATGTTACAAAGCACGCGAGAACTAACGGTATCAACCCAGCCATACGGTAAGTGGCTATTGAAAATTGATGAGAGAAGTAAGTTGTGATGCACCGACCTGAAGGTCAATTTCGATCACACATGTTCTGCTTTACTTCACATATACAGCGCGTCCGCCGAAGTTATTACAAATTGAACATTTTGTATTACTGTTTGAGACGCCTGTAACTTAGTTTTTGACATTATTTCACATGAGAGGCATGAGTTCTTTTATGGCGTGCTGCGCTGCACAAGGAAGCATACTGAGTCAATTGCTCTATTCTACTTATATTGCTTTTTGAGTAATTTGAAGCAATATGCGGCCAAATTTTATTACTCTTGTAAGCTATCTAATCTCGAATTAATTCCGATTTGAGGCGAGATTTTTTTCACTTCGAAATACGAGCTTCAGTTAAATCTGGCTAGAACTGCAGCTGCGCTACTGGGTAGACCATCCGCTTATCAGAGAGGGTTTCATTAGATAACTACCCACTAATTTTGTCAGTAAACATGAAAACGCTGGTTGTTGCATTTGATCGGCACTTAATTAATTTGTCATATACGTAGTCCTTGAGAAAGCAAGTTTATACCGATATTGGTTTCATTGCAAGATATTAAGAAACATATATCAGATATGAAAAGGTAACATAATTGTAATAAAGCTTATTAACATGCTGATAAAGGTTATTGACTCGCTTTTATTATTTATTCTTTGGCGTTTAGCTAAAAATGCAACCCCTTATCTTGTGCAGTAAAAACTTACCACTCTGTATACTTGATTACAATTGTATGTTACACGGAATTTGCTTTTGAATAATTTTTTCTTTCTTCCTCTACGTTGCACATGGAAGGAACCATCTTCCACTTATGTACATTGTATAACGATGCAAAGTAAACGACACTAAAACACAATTCAATCGATTCGATCCGAAACGGTCGGTACTTCTTTCTTCATTTGAGGATCCATCATTACATACACGCGGCTAGGGATCTTCGAAATGCTTGACTCGTATTTCTCAACGGGTAGGACGGAACGAAAGAGATAGAATGGGAAAAATCTGAAATCAAAGCGGACAGATACAATCACCGCATTTCGACGGCGATTGTTTTCTATTTCGCTTTCCTATATTGTTCTGGATTTTCCCTTCTCCTTAAACGCTTGACGGTGAACAGCTTTTCGAAGTAATTTATGTTTTTTCTTCTTGCACCGGAATAACGACGATATATCATTTTCTATTTTCTTCTCTTGTATTACTTCATATTTGTAGATACTTTCAGCTTTAGTTAAAGAAAAACTAAGTACCCACATTAAATATACGACAATAACTAAGTTATAACTTAAAATAATAATTCCTAGAACTAAAAGGCAAGGCATTAATGAACTACAATTTGATTCGTTTAATGTTTAAAATTACATCTTATGTTTATTGAGGTACTTTACAAAGTTTAAAGCATCCCTACTACAGATCACCAAATATTTATCACTGAAAGCTACTTTTATAATGGGCACAAGAAACTGAATAATTGGAATGGTCCTATTCTGTGCAATGTGCAATAAATGGATGAATTTCGTGGATGAACTCCGAAATTAGACCCAGAGAATTGCCCAAGAATAGGAGGAAAGCACAACTGTATGCGTACGTCCTACAGGAATGCACGATACTGTGTCAGGAAATTAATCGGTACATCGAGCTGTACAGTTATTCTACTTAACGAAACGAAATGTTTGTCCGCCGCTACTTCAGTTATGCGTATAATGTAATGTTTATTCACCGCACGAAGCGTGGTTCTAGAGGGAACGGTAGCATGGCCCAATACATTACTAGAGGTGACGCGAAATAACGTTGGAGGAGCCTTGCGTTGTATTGTATTTATATAGTAGTAATGTAGTAGCTTTTCTGCTGCTATCGCTCCGACCAATATTCAAGTTTGGTGCTGCAACTACCTTCACAATTCTAGAGTTTCACTCACTTCTAGAGTTTCCGAGTTTCAGAAGATTGAGAGATACTGCATGCGATATATTTCTATGTTTTTCTAAGCTGCAATCTAAAGATAAGGGAAAACCTTTATAAATAATATATTTTCCTATTACCCTCAATTTTGTTTAGAAAAGGTTGAAGAAAATTTGTGCGCTAGTGTTTTACTTTTCTTGTAGCACAGGTTGCAAGGCCGAGGTGCAACACTAAGTCGTACCTTTCTTGCTGACGTTAAATGTAAATACTCTTACTGTTACATACATTTTATTTTATTGTATTTTGTGCAAAAATGTATCACTACAACGGTTGGCGCAGAACTCTTTTTTGTTTTCGAACTTAGAGCTGAAGAAACCTTGCAGGTGGACAGTATAAACAGAGAATTTTGTGCCGAAGGCATTTCATTGGTTACCTAGAAGGAAGTGGGCCCGTCGTAAATGTTATTTAACAGGAGATTCCTGGAAAAACCTGTGACGAAGCGGCTAAATAAATTATTTCGTTAGCAACGGTATATTTACATGCATTGTGAAGCTCAAGGCTAATTAATTAAAATACGATGTAAAATATAGTCGAAACTAGAAAGAGTCAGGATTTGAATAAAAATGGAATTTTACCAATAGATTAATTAATTTTATTTTACGGACAGTTTAATTAAGTGCATACAAGAAATGAAAACAACTCGTTGCTCGTATTTTGTTTATGTAAAATGTACAATTTTAATTAGTGTCGTATGGATACTGACGGCAGTGCTGTTGAAATGTGAGCAAATTTGCATATCTCCACAAACAGATAGTAAAATAATCTAAACAACGAAAAAAATATTAAAAATCGGTAGCGAGTATATGTGTTGAATAATATTAAATTCGCGCTAATGCATTTTGGGAATATGAGGAACGCTGAAATTAAATTGTTACTGTGCAATTGTTGCTCTGTTTGTAGAATTTTCCCGACAAAAAGCATGAATTTGTTTAGTTTAATGTGTTTGGTTTTGCGTTTCACTCGAATAAAGCCTAAATAAAATTTGTTCGCAGAAACTTCTATAATCGAATACCGTCTCTCTGTTTGGTTTCGATTTATTTATAAAATTATTTAAGCGTACCTACCTGAATACCACGTTTATTGGTACGGTACAATTTAGCTGGTGTGCTATACGCACCACATAAATTACATAAACAGTAACGGCTACTGGTTCCTAAATATGCATTTTGTTAGTAATGTATCATATAACATTAGTGCAATGGGATAGAGCCTGGAATGTAAAGAAGTTAAACTTACGGTTTCCTTTGCTTTTTATGAATGATCCGAAGATCCAAAGATTCTGTCAATGATAAAATAGAGATTGAGAGTTTGTCAAAAACATAGACGCGGTATCGTTTCTATTTACGAAACAAAGTTTATAGACATTATATAAAATGTAAATGAGGGTTATTAATACTTGTTATGGAAATAGTCCATTTATAGATATTTCTGGGTATTTATTGCTTCATGAGGGGTAATTGAGATTTTCCCAGATCAAAATAGGAATTTTAAATGCGACAAAAATTTAGACCCTGTGCATTTATTACATTAATATAAGCAAAAATGTTTTAATTTGATACTTCTCTTTATATGCAGCGGTTGTGCTGGTAAAGTGGACACGTTTCACCACGAGAAATTATATTTTATAAAGTGTTTGCAATATGGGTAGAAAAAAGCAATTATCCTTGATAGAAACGGGTAATGTTCTAGCCTGGCACCAGGATGGTGTTAGTAAGGAAATTGCTTTGCGTAAGAAATTTCCTAAAAGATCCAGAAAATTACGGCAAACCAAAAGGTCAGGGTCGACCGAAAGCTGTAAGTGATAAACGCATGATATTGCGGTGCGCATCTAATTCTTCTACGTCTGCTAGGATTATTGCAGAACAGGCGGAACAAACGCACGTGCGTAATGTTCAAAGGATTTTAAAGGCGTCACCGGCAATATTTTGGAAGAAAATGTAGAGAAAACCGCCACTTTCGGCGAAACACAAAGAAGCGAGGTTGAGATTTGCCGAAGAACATGTATCCTGGAAGAAACAATGGGAAAAAGTTATATTTTTCGATGAGAAGCGTTTTAATTTGGACGGACCAGATGGGTACTCGCATTATTATCATGATCTGAGAAAGGAACCAACAGTGAAAATGACCAGACAATTAGGGGGTGGATCTGTGATGATATGGGCAGCGACGGGATTTCGCGATAAAAGTGGGATAGTGTTTTGCACGTACAAAATGACATCTGTGACGTATAAACACTTATTGCGTGACAATCTTCTACGTTTTGCAAACCAATGGGCCGGGCGCAATTTTGTTTTTCAGCAAGATAACGCGCCAATTCATAAAGCAAAAACCATTACTGAATGGTTTAAAGGGAAAAAGATGAAAACTTTTCAGCACGGTCACCAGACTTAAACATTATTGAAAACATGCGGGGTGAATTGGCACGTCGCCTTCATGGCGGAGGCCGTCAATATTTTACGGTAGAGGAACTGAAAACTTCAATAGTGACTGAATGGCAGAATATCCCTGAAAATTATGTGTTAAATTTATATAAATCTATTAATAACAGACTATTGGAAGCGATTAATAACAATGGAGAATCTACGCATGACAGATCACTCATTTGTTGATTTTTGTTTTACATTTGCAACAGAGCGTCTAAATTTTTGTCGCAGAAATTGGTTAAACATTGGAGTAATAATTTATTATTTAGTTCATATATTACTGGAGGAGATATTTTTAAGTTTATTTTACTTTTATGAATAAAAACTAATTAGATGTCTTGCTAGTTTCGCAAAGAAATGTCGTAACCCGTAAAACCCTTAGAACATGTTGGGGAATGTACATCCTCTAACACGTAAATATTTTCAAACAGTTTCTTACCCACCCGACATATCAATTTAAGAAAAGCCTACCGAACTGTGCGAGGTTCCGCTAGGAGCGGACTTATCTCGTTCCTTTCATTGAAAACACGCAAATATGATAACGTTAAAATCTCCTAGACTCCTCTGAAAAAATCGTCGTGCTATTTTGTTGGTGCTGGTGTTTCGTAAAAACGATATAGACGCCCCCTAATAATTTTAAATCTTAATATTAGCTTCCTCTAAAACAAAACATACCCATACAAACAAACCATACAAAGTAATAAACGGACCGTACACCGAAACATTACCACGCTGCAATGAACACCTCCGAAATTACTGAACTAATTTGACCTGCAGCGGTAGTAAAAACCTTCGTGTGTTCTTATGTGCTGCAGTAAATGGCGGTCAGTTGCGGTTAGTACCGTCGGACTAGTACGACGCACACCCCAGTAAGTATGCTAGATATATACATACGTATGTAGACAACGGTAGGGCAATCACGTCACGCGGTACCGGTTAAATGAATAGCGGAAGGTATACTGGTGATTTCGCCGAACATCGTTGTATAAACGCCATTCGAGAACACTAATTTCGTTCCTATATCTCTTTAATATTCAAATATTACATACGTAGATAATACGTTCCATTAACTTCCAACGAAGTGTGCAATTATGTAACTATTATTCTCTGGAGGTTACAATATTATAAATATTGCCAAAGAACACATTGAAATGTATTCTTCCTTGAAGAATATCAATAAGTACACTTAACTTTAAATATTCAATTCTACGTTAAATATTATTATTTTGAAAGTGTTCTATTCAGATAGAAGATATAAGCAGCTCTCAAGTTAAAGTTATGGTAATTTAATTAAAAACAAGTGTAATGTGTAATATTTATTAGAGTAATGGCTACGTTCATTAGAAGCAATCGCTTGGCGGCAATTCAGATGAACGATCACTTAGATTGAAGTAGATAGTAATAAATAGTGGAAATTAAGAAAAGTGTCATGAAAAGGCTAATTACTGAATGAACTCATACCGAGTCACCAACTTTAATGTAAATAATAAAAATTTTAATACATATTGTTACGTTCTCCTAGTTTGAAAAACAATGCCGCTAGTCGTCTGCTTCGGTGTATCTTTCTTGTGAGGCGAAAGGACCAATTGCTTATATGTAATTCTTATGTGTTTATTCGCTTAATCCGTTGATCTCAAATTAAACACAGTACGTAGATATACAAAATATATTTATTAAATAATTCCCTTATATATCCATATATATAAACTCAAATACATAAATAGTATACTATTGGATTTCATAATTCGGTTCCTTCTTTGTGTACACATTCATTCAAATGTATCGGGACATTCAATGTCTAACGCTAGGGCCACCACCAAACCCTACCGGAGCATGAGCGTCTGGTTGGGCGACAGCGGCAAATAGCCGATCACTACCGCAAAAAGATGCTATACAACTCACGGCTACCCAGACGCTCCCGTTATTTCGTATACTTATTTGATACACCACCTCCGGTATCTTGCTCCGAGCTGCTGTCCCCATGTATAAGCGGAAAAATCAGAAACCAACGATAGTGCGGGTCTGAGCGCTGCGTGACTCACAAGCGAAAGAGAGAAGGCAGGCAGTCATGGTAGTTCGTACGTTCGACTTCCGACGAAGTTTCGATAACTTGTACGTAAGTGTACGTTGTCGGCGGTAACTGGCGGACAGCGCTCGATCTGATACATGTATTAGCAGTAGCTTCATCAAACAGATATAATAAATGACAATTAAAGATATTTTTAATTAGAACATTGACGAATTTTAAATATTCGCGAACTTTATAAGAAATTATACGTATTTTTACATTGAATGCGTACCCGTTAAAGTTTAAATGATGCTAAATATGAAATATATAAATTTATACAACGCAAAACAAAAGAAACATTCAATTTATCATAAACTAGACACAAAGAAAATATTATTTTCAAATAAATAAAAATGGTTACATTTATAAAATAAAATAAAACAAAAAATAAAATGTTAAGTCCTTAACAATCCCTTTTCGGCAGAAATATTTTTTTTATTAACTAAAGAAATATGCAATCTTTCTTGACCGCCGTGGTAGAAATCCGTTCTGTCTTGTGACTGTAATACGAAGCATTGCCGAGAATTACTGCTAAGTTTGCTGGTAAAATTGAGAAGCCTCTCCCTCAACAATTCAACACAAACCTCATCGTGAGCATTTATAGTATTTTTCTTGTACAGAAAATGGTACCCAGTACCCTCGACGAATCTTTTCTTGCACATCGTTGTCAACGGCTTCCTGGAACAGTTAGATCAGCAAGAAACGCTTGCAGCGATATGCTTACAGTATTGTCAGGCCATGCTTTGGTATGATTCATCGTCATGGTGCATCGGCATTACCGTCCTTCTAACCTAAAAGAAAGGGTCGAAAGACCAATGTAAAGTTCAACGTTTTCCCTTCTCGAACATACAGTCGTAATTTCATTGGATACATACGCGTTTACCGGTACAACATAATCTCTTCTCTCGTCACAAATATTCTCGCTATAGGAGGCGCAACCCTTTCATTTAGCCATGCAGGCAAATTCAAAAAATTATACATCTTGCAGCAATGTGCATGCAGCAAGTCAGAGAAATGTGATCTGTGCTTAAGGGGCGCTGTGTCAAAGAGAACTTCTAATTGGTGACAAAATGTATCTTTCAGGATCTATTCTGTGCTATTCAAGTCGCTGCATACGAAACGGAGAATACCTGCTTATATCCTTCTTTTTCAATATTTACGTAGAGACGTGGGCGCTACAATAGATGACCAATTTGGAAAAAAAAAAACTAATGTTCTTTTTTATCCACGCTTTGTAAATACAGCGCTATTAATATCCAATTTATTTACGTCATCAAACTTAAACTTTAAAGAAAATTTTCTTTAAATTTAATTATTTATTGGGATCCTCCGTGCGGCGCTCAAGACATTTGTACTTTGCAAATCCTAAAAATCATTTCCTCGAAACAAGGTCATACCATTTTTTTCATCTTCCTCAAATATCCAAATAGATTGAGTCTATCCCATCTCGTGTATCTTTCGATTAAATGCCCTGTCTCACAATTACCTTCTTATGCTGATTACGCATTATCCGACGTTCCGCAACAAAACAAATGTTCATAACATAGCGTACACTCTGGCGCGCTCACGCACACTCGCACGAATTGCAAATACGAGATAATGTGATTGTTCACGCGATATCATTCAACAGGAAGGAAATATGGTCGTAAATTTCGGATCCTTTGTGTTTACATGCCATGCCTTAGATACAACAATGTAGATAGATATAGGTAGGTAGGGTACCTACTACCACGTTACGTACCTGCTCGATCTTGAAAAATAAATAAATTACTTTTCTGAACGCGCGAAAGGGGACAGGAAAATATGATACTTATTATTTTATAAGATGGTAGCGGTTCGTAGTTGCGAAAAACAAACGGGTGGTAGATGCGTAGAATTTTATACAGCAATTTCGCTTGAAAGAGAATTGAATAATTTTTATTGTAAATAGAGGCGGTTATGGTTAGACTACGGATGAACTTTCAGGGTTATTATTATTTTTTTTTTGTTAAGATCCAGTAACGATAAGCGATACATGCAGATGACCCAAGTTGTAAGGTTTGGAAATGTTAAAATAGGGGTACGATACATCTCTTTATTCCTTATAAAATTTCATTGGCTAGAATCTAAAGTATAATACATAAAAATAGTATTAAAAGGGAATTATACAATGCCATAAATCAAATTTATTATTTTCTTTACATTTGTGATTTTGATAATCTTTTTGATGTCCTGTAACTAACGAGCCGCATGAACACGCTATGATTAATAAAGTTGCAGCATTTGATTAATTATAATTTAGTCCTCATTTTCTTAGGTTGGTAGCCCAGTATTAATTATAAAATTGCATGCAAGCACCTATACATGAAATACATGTCAACCAATCCAATGTTAGTGCAAGCAGGCATAGCAAAAACTCGTAAAATTAAGCACTAACTGCTCTATAGAAACTGCATCTATTGCCTAAGCTTACGGTTGTCAATAATACTAAACCTTGGTTTCCGGCTTGGTCATTGTCGTAGCTTCTGCCGACGTTTCGTCCTCGCTTTTATGAAACATATTCAGGGTTAGTGCTGCATACTGTTCGGGGACTATTCGTTCCGGAACGGTTTATACAGGGCTTTAGTAGAAATCCCATTCGGGCGATGTCGTGTAGTTAATATTTTACTTGACGTTTCGCTGACCATGCTGTCAGCTTCTTCAGAAGATTTCTAAAGACTTTAGAAACAGTCTTTAGAAATCTTCTGAAGAATCTGACAGCATGGTCAGCGAAACGTCAAGTAAAAATTTTAACTACGCGACATCACCCGAAAGACATTTCTACTATGGATTACGGTCGTGAAAGCCTACACTCAATTATACAGGGCTTGTTACGGGTCAACATAGCAGAAAAGTTAGGGATCAATGAACTGTGGCGTTTGCTGGGAGGTTTAATCAGTTGGGATTTCCAGATACGATATAAGAGATAACCATCGTCGCGATTTAAATTGTAAGGACGTTTGAGATTCACGGATTTTCCTACAGCAAGGGTGAGGGTCGCGAGACAAAACGCGAGTACAGCTAAATTAGATTTGGTGGTCAATTTCCAGTTTATTCTCAGAGTACGCGGTCCTGATTATACGCAACAACCGCGCGCTCAGTAACACGAGTGCCGACCGATCGATTTACTTCACCGAGATACGATTACCGCACCAGCATAGAATCTGCCTTTCAGATGGTTGGGTTCTTTGATGAGAATGGATTTGGAGATGGTTTTATGTTGTTTTTGAAGATGCGATCGGCGTCACCTCAAATGCAGGGCAGATACGCTTGCTTACGAAAATTAGGACTAGATGAGGAAAGTTGCAGTGGTTGCAGGGTTGATGTGATGATTAATGGTAGCTTGGATGTCTTTCTTGGAATAATTATTTCGGATCATAGTTTCGGTGATCCAAACAGACATTTCCACATCTGGACCGAGTTCGCTTCTTCAAGAACTGAACCACATCACAGTCGGCAGAAGCTACGTAAACGACGCGGTTCCAACCTGAAAACTAAGGCTATTGCACAGAACACATCAGAAAATGCCTAGAAACAATAACCAAAAAATATAATGCTAAGATAGCTTAGCTTCCTCATGGTATTGATGAAATAATTCACGGCAAATGGAACGAAAGGAAAGAAAAAAATTAATCGTTTTGAAAGTTGTGGCATTAACTGTGAGGCAACAGCGATAGAAGGTAGAGATAAAAAATACTCTCGAAACCACGCCGATGACGCCCGCTAGGCAGAAAAATGTCCGTGTGTTAGTGTATTTTTTCTCTCCTTTTGTTGCATTTGCCGTAATTATTCCATCAATACCATGAGGAAGCTAAGCTATCTTAGCATTATATTTTTTTGTTAAGGCTATTGCAAACTGTATATTTGATAAGACCTTTCTCAACTACAATAAGAAAATGCGAACGAAAGAAGAAATAGAGGAAAAAATGCACAGATGCAATAAAAAGAGTAATTCTTTGGTATTCCAAAACCGTTCAACCGCGGACCCACCCCCATTAAAACTTTTCTGCATATTTCAGGCCATACTTTCCTAGTTAAAGGTTTGTGACACTTTTCCTTAACACTCTGTAGACTGCTACTTATGTCGGATCGAAATTCATTTTATTCGGTTTGACGATTTTCGAGGACCTTCGACTTCGAGGCAGTTACAAAGGAGAACAGGCAGTCGAAGGTGTTAGAAAGATAGGTATTTGTTTCCATCAGAATCCGCTTTATTGAATTCGAGGTATTTCGGAGCACGTTTACGAAACTGAAAGATCGTTAAATTTCCTTTGTGCAAACTACCGAAATGGGTAATTTGATTATATGTGCGTAGTAAAACTTATTCAGAGTGCACATAAAACTAGTAGAATGACGTCGTCGATATTTAATGTACCTTTATTTAATGTGTGTATTCTACAAAGTAGTAAAGTAAGCAAATTTAAACATATTCAATACAACAGCAAAGAAACAAATGAACGAAAGGAACCTCTTCTTAGCAAACCAAATCGTACGCACAGTAAACTTTGTAAATAAATCGAACATAATTTTTTATTTCAGTTTATTCATAATTAGAGATAACAAAGGCAGGTGACATTTTTACATTTTTGCAGCAACTAGACAGACTCGTGTTTTGTCGACTGTCGGAGGAAACCAATAAACAACACGAACCCTTTCTTATGAGACGAATAGACACGAGTCTGTCTAGTCGCTGCAAAAAAGTAATCATTTCACCTGCCTTGGTCATCTCTATTCATAACTATTCGAATTAAATTGAAATATATGTTAAACCATTGTAGGTAGATGTAGCATATGGTTAATAATTTTTTTTGATAGTAAGATAGCCATAATAAATTCCTAGAAACGTTGAAAATAAGCAAATTAATACAAATAGAATTTTATTCATTTTAGCAATTTCTTTAAGACATTTAGTAAACCCCTACTACACCTAACTACAAGATGTGAACATAGGATGTGAATTAGAAACCGAAATCCAATGTTATCGGCTAGGTTATAAAATATTGTTTCTGCCTACCCGACGTCATCAGCGTAGTTCCGAGAGTATTGTTACTCCACTTTGTATCGCAGTTAATACCACAACATTTGAAACGACAAGCTAGGCACGTCCCTGCCATTTAGAAAGCAGGGACATACGCCGAGTACTGTTCCCGAAGCTATCCCTCAAGCAGTTCTTGGACTCCTTACCATGAGATGGCGTGCACAGAGGCGCTTTGGGAAAGTGAACATACAGACTTACCATGACACGCATTGTGGTATTAACTAACAATACAAGATAGAGTAAAGACATTATTGGAACTGCGCTGATGACATCAGGTAGGCAGAAATATTTCAATGGGTAGTGTATTTTTTCTCTCCTTGCATTGCTTTTTGCCGTAAAAGATTTGATCAATACCATGAGGAAGCTATTTTAGCATTATTTTTTTTTGGTTAGCTGGAGTAATAGTTCGAAATCAATAGAATGTATAGAACAACTAAATAGCTTTGTAAATAAACAAAGTTGCTGAATTCGCAGCAAAAATGGGAGACGCGGGGTCTTATATTTAGGTAGATGTGTACTTGACATCATCCAAAAAAAGTCACATTTTCACTACGCACTCCAATAGCGTCATTTCTCTCTTAACTTTAGAAAAAAGTAGAATAGTGTCAGCTGTTGAATCTGAAGCTGAATCTCTTGGTTATGCGAAAGAAAAACGCTTAAAAGACTACTTTACATGCAATGATGTTAAATACTAGAAACAAAGGTAAATGAAACTGTCTAATTGGAACGAATGAAATGACAACGAATAGAAAAATGCGATGACCCGCGCCGGTTTTTGCTGATTGAGTAAAATGAAGTTTATTGAATTCCACTACAACAGAGGTAAGGACGAAAGACCATTAAACATGATACCTTTGTGCATGAATGAGATGAGGATAATTTTAAGACGCCAAAGAAAGAGTGGACAGAGCTATCACCACATTGTGGGCCTAAATATTTTTTTACAGTTTTACATAAGCTTTCGCTTTAGGTAAGCTGATATACCAAATATCAATTTATTGATAATTGGTCGCCGAAGTCATCAAGAAAATATTTAAAAAAATCGTTTTTGTTTGGTCATTACCGTTTTTTACTATGTGTAGTCCGTCTAGAAAGTAACCGGAAAACAAAAAGCACAGCTATAATTTTACATTTTTATAATAATAAATAATAATAAAATCACAACAAATAATTCGTCTCATTTACTAATACAATCTCCATTTAACTGTAAACACTTAACTAAACGTTCAGGTAATCCCGAAACAAGGTCAACTATATACTCTTCGGTGATAGTGGTCCGGCTTGTAAAACTGACCGAATCAAATCTTCTTTATTTCGTGGTGCTGCTCGTTCTACTTCAATTTTCATTAGTCCCCATCTGTTTTCGATGGGACTAAGATCTGGGGAAGCTGCTGGCCATGGAATTGTTGCCAAGTTTTGTTCTAGCTTTAGTGTAGGCAGAAGTATGGCATCTTGCATTATCGTGTTGAAAACGCCACCCTTCGGGATATAAAGCACGAGCCGTTTCAAGAAGAAAGCCATTAAGAATTTCACAATGCTTTGCACTATTAACCGTGCCATCAATTATGTAGAGAGGTGTAGCACCACGCTAAGAGATTGCTTCCCAAACCGTTATTTTTGTGGGAAATTTGGAAATTTGAACGGTAACATTTTCTCTTGATAACAACTTTCGTCAGATATAAAAACATCACTAAAATTATCGTCTCGAAATCGTTGGCAAAAATCTATTCTTCATTGCTTTTGTAGAGGTGTGATTGCAGGGATTTTTTTTGGTTTCCATGATAATTAACCTTGTCTTCTCAGTGAAATGTGGACAGTTTCTGGACACGCTCTTATTTGACGTTGATTTCCAAATCTGTTAGCCAGTTTTCGAAACCCTAAGCGCGGGTTTTCGTCCTAAAGTCACTAAAGCGTTTAAATTGTTTCCGCTAATCTTACGCGGTCTTCCAGAAACTGGTCCATGGCTCATATCTCTCCTATTTTTTTCCTCTTTATTGTCTCATATACTGCACTTTTTCCGAGTTCAGTCAATTGCACTAATTTTTTAACGTTTTGAACACCTTTTCTATACAAATATTCCACCAACTTTCTTCTTTCCCTTGCGACATTATTTTACAAATATTAAGCCTGTTGATAATCAACAATATTTGACAGCTGGTGTTGTTATATGATTTTTGCCATGGTCTACAGTCGGCACAACCTACTTGATGCATTACTTTTGTCTTAGGATGTAACAAAAAAGAAATATATTAAAATTAAGAAAAATAATAAATTCCGGATACTTTCTAGACGGACAATACAATCCAATGATTCAATCGCAAAAAATATATAGAAAGATTAACTTGCTATGGCAAGTTACCTGACAATAGTTAATAGTAATAGTTAATAGTTAATAGTAATTCTAAAATAGTAAATACTGTAGTTCGATAAAAAGAGCACTATATTTTATACATTTAAACAATAACGATTGCGTTTAAAACATTATTTAGTAACTGTGCGGATCAATTTTATAAAATGTAAATAGAATCAAATTAGCAGCAGCATCCACGCTCCAGTTAATTTGCAGTAATTGTTAATGGTTTGGTACATAAACAATCCAAATTAATTTAACATATACATGGTTACATAAGTGAATATGGACATGAAATTTCCATGTGTTTTGTACTATCGTGTTTTATCGGACAATTAAGCATATATTTGAATATTGAATGGTAATTAATTTCTTTACAGTACGGAAGCGAATTTTTGGAAATTATATAACTAAACTAAATAACTACTTTAATTCAATTTACGTAGGCAGACAGTGAGTACCAACTGTTACTATTTCTACAACTTATACTGGGGAAAAAAAAGAAGCAAACAATTCTAGAAAAATTAATTACAATTTGTTTGTAAATATATCCCTGCTACTGAATTGTAATTGAGTTAACGGACGGAATTTTAAATTCCTAAAACCTAAAATTTATTTTAGGTTCGAACAGACAGAGAATTCTTACAAAATATACTGAGTAAAACTAACAAAGTTTAGATTAAACTTAACGCTAACAATGCTAAGTTAATACTACTTCCAATATTATTTCTATTCCTTTTTATAGGTGTTAAGAATGCTTACTTTAGATACTGTTATCTTTGGAAGACGCTTCTATTGTTTGCAGAAATAATGCAAATGCAAATATGTCATTAATGCAAAATATATGCAAGGCGTAAATCGTTAGCAGTTATTACTTATCAGCGGATATGACTCCTCCCGTGCAAGATACAGAATTACCGATGATTAGTTTTCTTATTCTTTGTCTTAACATAATATAATATTATAATTGCAATAGTGGCACAAATAAGTAAACAATAAATAATATAATTTGTAATATTACTCTTAAAATGAGGTTTAATAGGTCTTCACAGGCTTCAGTGTGTTTAGGTCTCCTTTAAAAATTGGTTTTGTTGAGATTTGGGCTTGATTGACCGAGCTTCTCGTATATTGATGTTCAATAGTGTGTCTTTCAGAATTCATATTTAATGACAAATTGTTTATCGTGTCAATTAAATCGTCTACTGTCGTACTCATGCAAAGATTGATTGAAACGTACTTACAGTAGTAAAAATGTTGCTTCCATTCAGTTGTTTGTACAGCTTCTTGTTGTTGATGATGATGTTGGTGATGTCAATGATGTTGGTGGTGTGGATGATGTGGTTGTTGAAGATTCTTCTTTTTTCTTTCTTCAATTGTTTCTTGTTTGATTCGGTGAATTTCTTGTTTGTCTGTTGACGAGATTTTGATCGTTTCCCAGACCCTTATATTATAACGTTGTGGAAGCTTCTAGGACTGATTTGAAAGTCTTCGAAGTTGGTCTCTTCCGCCAGCGTTGCGTCGTTGGAAAGTTTTATCCTCAGACCGTGTATATTTTGTAGACTTCTGCTATTGCTGTCCAAAGGATTAAAATCCACTCACTCGTCTTCGGCGTTGTAAATCCTCTAACGGTGATGACCAGAATCCTACTCGACTGCGCCAGTTAACGGACGGAATATCCTACTGACTGCGCCAGTTAACGGACGGAATTTAATCGTTCGTTAAAAAATTTATAGGCGTATATCGTTAGCAGTTATTACTTATCAGCGGATATGACTTACATATAGTATATTTTGTAGCAACAAATTTCTTAATAATTACCTGAATAATTGGGAGGTATTCATTTTTGCTTAACTTCGAACATTTTTCTAACGCACACTACCAGGGTAAGTTCCTTAATCTTATCTAAACTTAAATTACTGGAGCATTCTTCATTAACTTCCTCATCTAAAACTTATGAGTGTATTTGAGTGAGGCCACTTATTTAAAAGCAAGATCATTGAAGGGAAAGGAAGTTTTATGTATAAAATAGCCACAATCTTATCTCTTGTATACCTCAATACAGACACCGTTGGAAAATATGTTACATTTAAGTGAAACGATTAAACAGAATATGCATTAATTACTAATAATAATAATAATAAGTCGCGCCTTCACACAGCTATAAGCTATTATTACACTTGCACGCATAGAGCGTCTTAAGATGTTTATTCTCAGCATTCGCCAAATTTGGAGTAAGGAAAACTACGGAAAACCTTGCTCTGAGAGTAACAAGCTTAGAGTACCCCTAGACCACCAGCACAGGGTGCTAGTCACATAATACACATCTGCGTAGCAGTGTATACTCGAAAAAAAAAATACCCTAAAATAGGGCAACGTCTTGACTATTGCACAGCTAACTAATTATACGTGAAAGTGACGTGAATTCTCCATGTACGGTTCCTACTTTACGAACGCCACATAATACGGAATGGCAAATGATGTTGGAGGGATGGTAAAAGCTGGAAAGCGCGCAATCCCATAATCGCCAACTTTCCAACAGATGTCGTCCTTTTAATCTCCCCTCCCCGCTGCCCGTCACCGCATCCTCTTCGTCGCTCCGTATCGGCTACCACTCCCAACCTAATTGGAATTAATGTAATTTAACTCTTCTGAGTTATTAAACGGTTTAAAGCGAAATTGTTGTTAAAATAATGTTAAAAATGCAAATTGGAAATTCGGCTGTGACCGAAACGAAACGCCGGGAAACAATGTTAATTTCCAAATTGGGAGTAAGCGCTAGAATGGGAGAGGCTTGTTTTTGCATAATGAAACGAAGACGCACGGGAGCTATATAATGAATACGGTGAACGAGATGGAGGGAGGCTGAGCGAAGGGAATACTTGCAAAAAGGGACGGTGAAACGGGTATTTCCAATAGAACCTAACGGATTAGTAGCTACCGGCTAGGATAACATGGCGATCAACTACAGAATGATAAGAAGCATCTTTCAAATGATAAAATCCTACTTATGAGTTATTAAATAAGTGTTTACGAAAGAGCGCTTTATAAAAAGAAAAACTCAAAATCGCCTCATTTTGCCATTGATTTTTGGAAAAGAATCTATCGTTCGACAGGGCTTTGGAAATGTTCATTCGAAATGCATTTTTGGTCGTAAATGAGCAAGCGCGGCACCCAACGCGTGGTTAGCTTTTTCATGCCTAAATCCTCAATCAATATACGATGAACACGTCCTATCGAGATGCCCACAGCCTCTGCTATCTTCCTAGCCTTAATTCAACAGTCGTCTAGCACCATTTCCGATGTTATTGGTAGTAGTCTCAGCCGTTCATCGTCAACCAAACTTATACGACCAAGTTGGCCAAGCGTCCAGGATGGCTGAAATTCAAAAACTTCTTTTAGAGCTTTACCAGATTATTTTTGATGAGCAATGTCTTGTTGACGCTGGAAGCTTGACCAATGAATATTTATGTTTAGACTAAAATTTCCAACTGTCCACTGTATAATTATATCTTAATTATTCTGCTTCACTCTTATGTTATTTTATTCTTCTGTTTTGGACAATAAGTTAAATTTTCTTTTCTCTTGTAAATGAATAAAATAGCTCTAGTGCTTCTTTGTTTTTAGAATTTTATACAAATTTATGTGCTTCTGCCGTCATTTCGAAAAATTCTCCTAATTGTATTTTCGCAGCGTTCTGAAACGATATACAAAGAAAGATGCGAATAACGTCATTCCCGCAACAAAAAAAGATGATAACGAACGTGACGTCGAAACATTGTATAGCGGTCGACGTTACCTTCATCGCAAGAATTTATCATTACGTGGGAAGCGAACTCGAAAAAATTGACGTTCGCAGTATCCCTTTTGTTTCTCTTAGATTCCTCCAGAACGCTCATTACTATCGCTAAACTTTTCCCTTCGTCAACCAATTAACTTTTGGCGTATCCCTTTTTTTTCTAATTATACAACTACAACGGTTTCCTTTGTGTGATATAATTGAAATCTTGTTCTTTGATACGTGAATTGATTGAACTTTGGAACGGTCTGGGAATAGGGGGAAGAAACAAGGAAGAGGTGGAGAAGGAGTATGCGATAGGCGGCCGATTTTAAAGCCGAAGAAGTTAGCAAATTGTCATGCGCATATTCTGTTGGGCTTTCGTCAACATTCATCCCTTAATTCGTTATTCCTCTTATTATTTAGCATTATTTAATCAATCTGCTAATAAAATGTTTCCCTTTCCGTTGATAAATAATATGATTTATTCGTCTTCGAACACAATTGGCTTTAAAGGCATATTATTAAATTTACAATATTGGCAATGCCGTATATATTTATTGGCGCTGGTTTTGAAAATATTAACAGAATTTTTCTATTGGCTGTGATTTGGAAACAGTAGACTGATCTTACCACCAAGTGAGTTATATGTGCGAAATCCTAACGTGGCATGATTTTGGAGATGCATTTTAGTGAAAACGGCTTATCGTTTAACATTCTTGTAGCTTTTTAGTTGGAGGGAGCAACACATTTATTCTTTGCTCATGGTGATACAGCCCTGGAAAACAATTTCAAATGATTCTAGGACTGCTACGTACGTAATAGAAAAAGACTACAAAGTAGTTTATTTTTTATCAAAGTTGCCAATGCAATTTTAAAAAAAATATATTGTCCTCATCGTGGGATAACATTAGAAAGTGCTACGGAAAGTTCCATTATAGAATTAGGTTTCGCCGATCTTCCTTATACAACTGCTTGGCGCAGTTACAAATTGCAGAATGGCTGAAAAGTCAGGGGAAGATAACAACGTATTTTAAAAAATGTTTTGAATATCTTAAGGTGGTGTTATATTAGACTTTCCAGTTGTTTTTTCTTTTCTTCAAATTAAAAAAATTACGCCAGGTTTAATACATACGTATGCATCAACTTGTCGTGACGTTTTTACTCCAAAATAAAAATTTTTGATTTTGATAAAAAATGGCGCGCGGGAACAGGTCCCCTCCAAACAAACAACAAACAAGTGCTTTTTTAATATTTTCTATAGTTTCGGAGATAATGGTGTAAATTCCTAAGGGTGGAATTGCGTTTAAAGAACTCAAGTCTTCAAAAACATTCTCTCATAAGAAGAGAATAACTTCTGGTAGTGGTCTCCTTGAAGTGATCACCATAAAGCTCTAATTTGTTGCCACTTGATTGCATTCAATGTATAAGGTCCACATTTTCCTGTTAGGGTTTGGCTAAAGCCGTTAGGACCTCCAAGATGGAGCTCCTCTTCAATTTCGTCTAATCAAAGCACTTACCTTTCACTGTAGGTGGTTCCGAATTCATGGAATCCGGAGCTTAAGTGGTGGAAGGTCTTAACGCTCCATGTCCAGCCTGACCAAGGAGTCACCATAGGCGTCCCGTGTGTTGTTAGCGACGGTTCGTAGTTATTTACATCGTTTATATGCGTTAGATAAGTAAAATACGTTTATTAAGCTCAGGAAAAATATAAAATAAATCCATATTGATAAAAATAATTTCGAAATTTTCTATTTATTGTATGGCATGCTATAAAAATATAAAAAATGTAGTTCTGTTGATATATTTCGTTATATTAACCCAAAAAAAAACGAAAGTATCGTTCAAAAACTGAGGAATCACCTCTCTATCTAACCTAAAATTTAAATTATGTTAAAGTTAGACTGAGGATGAGTTAATAGCACGGCAAGCAATTGACAGTACGTAATCTATTTTCCAACGTATATTGTGTCATTGCAATTAAACTGGCATTAACGTGTGATATCCATCCAGCAATCTTTAGCGTCTGCAAGAATAATGTCCTAAATCAAATAGGATATTATAACGTAAAATCCAATTTTAAACGTTTGAATAATCTCGCTCACCTACATTTTCTTTCATCTAAAGCTTGTGCTGCCTTCGTTTTATTTGTGTAGCGCTTAACGTTCACGCCAGTGCATGCATGATTGGATTTTTAATTAGAAATTGAGCTACTAACGGTCCGCGCGAAGTATGTAAATAAATTTCCGTTTAAGTTCATCATCTAATTAGCGTAGTGGGCGACGCTGCAAGTATCTTATTCATATTCCGCGAAGTTTGCCGCGGCTATCCAGGAGGTGTTTAATTCCTAACGACGTTCTTTGTACTTTTTAATTAATTTACAACTAAATTAGTTTGTCAATTTCGCAACCTTATAGAATGGCGTTTATGCAATGGCTCCATCGGATAGAGGTGCTAGAATTTGCTAATAGAAGACCTTGTAAACAGGGATGATTAAATTAATTTTAGCATTATTAGCATAGTGGGATAATTGATCGTGTTGGAGTTACCCTGTCGTTTAATATTATCGCAAATTGTGCGGATTAAATCAAACATTTCGATCGGGTGGGAGGTAACTCAGATTATTAAATTTAAATAATATCCCACCCACATGATAGGCGCAATTATTTTTTGTTTTTACAATTAAGATCTCATATACGCGCGTGTTTGTTTTGTTTTAATTTTTCTGTCCAATTCTCAGCGTGATGGAAATTAATTTTATTTATAATTTTTTTTTTAGACAGAGATCAAAGACATTCGGCAAAGGTGTTTGATATTGTTTCACTGCCTATGACTCACTTTATAAAGGTTGCTAAATTACTTCAGAAAACGCCTAGAAACAATAACCAAGCAGGTTGCTAAATGTATTATTTTCTGCCAGGATGAATTAATTGAATTAAGAAGTTGAATTTCTTTAAAGTTGTGTCCCTAGTTTTGTTTATGTTTGTTTAGTTAACATTGAGTTTCATGTTAACCGGGTAAATAAACTATTCAATGCGTCATAACCAACATATTTCTAATATTCGAGGAGGATTAGCAGACAACGCTTCTTTGTGCTTGGAATCATTTAAAATAACTTAAATTTCATTAAAATTGGAAGATTATTGATTAAAATGTACCATTTAATTAAGAAATCTGTTTTGGGAACTTCTTCACTTCAAAATTTCTTATAAAATTGAGATTTAATTTATGAAATCCAGAAGAATGTTTCCTATGCATTGAAAAATGGAAGAGCTAGACATTTACTTTATATGTTAATGTAATATGAGTTTTGTGTGGTTAAAACAAAACAAATCCAAAACAGTTCATAGAACTTATTAGTTATTGGAGGAAAGTTTCCATGCTGCAAATTCATCAACTTAACGCCTCTAATTTTCAATTTAACTTTAAACACACCGATCGATGGAAATTTGTGATGTGGAAATGGAATGATCTAGTCTTGAAGCGACAATTGAACCCAAGCATCGCAGGATGTAAAAGGGAGAAAAGGTAAAAGTAAAGAGATTTCGTAGGCGTAGGAAAAAAGAGGTTCTTCAATTACTGACAACTGACGTCTAAATTACGAAGATTCCTCTCCCGCAGTAGGAAATTTTTAAATTAAATCGTCGAAACTTCTGCCGCGAGTTCCCGTTTTGCATAACAACTTATTGGCGACGGCGCGAAATTGTCATTCATAATTTTAATTATCGACGGCATCTCGCAGAAACTTTAATCAAAAAACTTAGATTTGTACGCGGGCGGACAAAGTGCCCGTTGATTACAGAGAAATGTTAAGCAGCGCCGAAATGAAAAGCTTTGAATGCTTGAGCATAATAAAGTCTTTATTAAAGTACAAATCCGATTAAGTATAAGGGTATTTTTAGCGTCGTTTTCAAATCGTCAAGTAGTACTCTGTCTCCCTCTTAGGAACCAAATCTTTGTAGCCGATGTACGGTTCTTTCCACCCCTGAGTTTAATGTGTTCGGAAACAAGTGTTGATCACATAAACATGACATACCGAGATTTGCTAACACTAAAATACATACATTCTAAAATTCGCCAAGATAACGTGTAATATTTAAAGATTTGCACTTCTTCAAGTAGGCTGGTAGGTTTTTTACTCATGGAATGGATTGGAACACTAAGCTCACGTCACCGCCTCGTCGAAATTACCCATTTATCAAGTACTGGGGAGAATCAACATGGATGTGTACAGAACAAAATTATCTCTAAATAGTGGTCTACACGTATATTTTTTAAATTAAAAATAAGTCTCGTAAGTTTCTTCTGTGCCACGAATACGCCCACCAGAAATCGCTCCACCCCAGCTCACGTTATTTTAGTTATCTTGCATAAGACAGTTGAGTGTAGACTTTCACGACCGTAATCCATAGTAGAAATGTCTTTCGGGTGATGTCGTGTTGTTAATATTTTACTTGACGTTTCGCTGACTATCCTGTCAACTTCTTCAGAAGATTTCTAAAGACTGCAGAAGCTGACAGCATGATCAGCGAAACGTCAAGTAAAATATTAACTACACGACATCACCCGAAAGACATTTCTACTATCTTGCATAAGATGGCTCTAGTACAGTAGACATAATGATTAAAATGTTATGCTTCTGGATTTCGTGCTGCTGCAGCCACAAAAACGAAAATTAAAGAAATGCCGTACAGTCAGTCAGCATTATGAGATTTATAAAGAAGCTTGCGTATATGACGTTCCGAAATCTGTAAGAAATTCCACAAAGAATATAAATGAATCCCTCGACTGATCTTAAATTTCATTCGGATATCGTACGACATGTGTACCAGTGGAAGAGAATTGCTTTTCAAATATGTTTTAGATCTAGGGGAGGATAAGAGCGTCCTTTCGACGAACGGTACAGCTTGTAAGTCCAAAAGCCATGCAAAGATGCGGAAGGAAGAGGTACAAGAAGTGTACGAGAAATAGATATTAAGGCTAATATTCTGAGTTAAAATTTCCTATTTCAGCTATCCGCTTTGCTCGTCGGCGTAATGCAAAGATGTGTTTTCATGTAGAAGTGACATGTTATCTAAATTATCGGGAAACCTCATTTATTTAAATCAGGCAAACAAATATTTTGTGTTATTAACAAAATACGTAATTGGCTGAAACAAATTTCCTTTAACAAAGCCAATTTAGTTATCTCAACCATATCTTTTTTTTTGTGTACAATTCGCAGCTAGTGTGGCTACACAAGAAAAATTAGATCCACTTTATTACAAAGGAATCAAAGTCGATCCCTTCCATTTAATAATACTTCCCTAAAATCCAAAAACATCTAGATGCAGCATTATTCTTGCATATAAAACAAATGCAAAAATGCAAAAATTGCAACAAATATAATCGACGAAAGCGAAATCTTCTTAATTGGCTGCTCTGTTTTCAGCTCTGTGCTCTATGCTACCTTTTTTAAAGATTGTTTGTAAAACTATCGTCATCATTAGATAAAAGCAGAGGGAATGTTTACTTGTTTTTATTTCCTTTTTATTTATTTGTTGAAGACTCGAACATACGAATCCAATTAAGAGTCTACTACGTAATATATATATATATAACTGTGGCAACAGTAAATACTACAATTCAAACGTTTTGCTATGGAGCAAAATGAGAAAAATACAACAAAACAGAACAAAGTATAACAATGCTCAGGACCCACATCATCCCGCAGCAAATGCCGCTTATAACAATTAACATTATAATTATCAATCGCGGAGGCAATTATAACTGTTGGAGCGTTACCTGAATAATTAGTACGTCGGAAATCCACATGTGTGGCGTGCGAAACGTCGAGGAACTAAAACCTGCATCGTATTTAGCAATCTAATCATCAAACGGTTCGCCATTTAGATACTAAATAATATCTCTCTCTGATAAAGAAATTCAAACAAAGAGCACTCCTTATTTAGATGTTATACTGGGGGTTCCATACATGTGTAACATACTTTAAATGAGAAAAAAACGAACGCGCGATTCAACGACTTTACAATTAAATTATTAGTGAAAGGTACGTAAAACTCAACATTCTGTAGCTTTCGTTCGCAGTCTATGCAACATGTTCTTCGAAAACCATCTTTGCATCAAGAATGATACCAAGATCTTCTATCCGAGTAACTGGTTTGAGATTTTGGTTATTAATACTGTGCTGGAAGGCAAATCTAAATTAATCTAAGTTGCAAACAATAACGTTCTAATCGATCGAGATCATCCTGCATCAACCAGCGATCATAAGCACAGCTTATCTGACGTTTGATGTTGTTGTTGTTATTTTTTTTATCGACGTAACGTATAACGTAGATTCCAGTTCCATTAGCCCACACCTATTGAAATTCTTTACGTACTTTCGCAATTTGATAATCTGCCTCGAACAGCACTGCGATAGCTAGAGGAACGTTTCCGTGCAATCTTATTAAACTAAAACAATGAAGGGTTCGTTTCTTAAGTAAAATGGAATCGATTTCTATTGTCCAAGGGACATTTCCTCTTTCCTCTTGCTTACTTCGTTTGTATTTGGTTCCGAAGATGTCGGATAATGGCGTATTCGAAAGTTTTGCTCCGATCAGCCGCTACCACTTCCACTTCTTACTTTACTTATTCCCTTTTTTCCTGCCTGCCGGTACAGCGCGACGTTTCGCCAAGTTCGGGCATTCAGAACTCAGTTTAGTAGGTGTTTAAAATCCTCAACAGGAAGTTTAGAACGTACTTCCTCCTTTCATGGATTACGAAACTTCCAAACGCTAATTCCTTCATCTCGCCTCTTTCATCGGAGTAAACGGAAGCGTAAAAAATGAAATTAGAGCTTTCGGTTTAGATCGCTTTGTGTTAATTCGTGTTAACTAACACAGTTGTTAGTCTAAAACTTTCGTGTCCTTGTTTGTTGATTTTCTTTACTTTTTTGAAGGTTATTATCGAGAATGGGTACAGATCATCACAAAATCCGTTTCTGCTGTATTTTATCCTTACACTTCATTTATTTTGATAAGGACTTGGTTGCACTAGATTGGTTCCGTTCTTTCTAGTGTGTTGTGTTCATAATGTTAAAATGGAATTCTTCGTAGGTACCAAGAAGGTGTAATTAGAGATATATAATTTTATTTTCTTTTATTCGTAATAGCGGTGCAAATTGCAAAAATCCGAAAATCATCGAAATTTCAAGGGTAGCTTTCGCCCCCAAAACATAAGATTGCACAGAAACAAAAAGCAGCGTTTTACAAGAGAAATCTGTCAAGATTTAATCCGATTGGTGAGTGTCACCTTGGAATCTTCCCTTGCGAGTCCAATTTCATATTCTCGACAACAGTTAAAAATAGAAACCCATTGAGCTGGTGTACCTACATACGTACAAAATAAAGTTTTCTACTAACTTTCGATAAACACAGTGAATATCTAACTTCAATTAAATAACTGTAGCTACATTGTAGAAGCCTGAAAAGAATAACACTCATAACGTTTTCATTTTATAATAGCTGCACTCTTACAGTAACGCGGTTGATACTTTTTCTCCATTTTTCTATCATAATAAAAGGAGGCAACAAAGTCTCCGTAGAATACAACTTTACCCGTTGCAAGAAGCACCGAGGAAATACTGATGTTGTGATTTAAGAGGCGGCCGATGCTTTACGGTGAAGTTCGCAGGTCATAATTAGATGTTGTTTGAATTCACAGTAGCTGCTTGAGCTCTCTTTTCTCAATTTTACTTTAACCAAGAGCAACGTAGGCGGAATATAAATTGGAAGAATTTTTCTTAGCAAACAAGCTTCCTAGTGGCCAATTTTACATTTGTCCCTATTTATTTTTAAGGTTTTTAAATTGATGCTCTTTAACTTAAATATATAGTTACATTTTTGGTACATGAAAGCCTTTAGTCCATTTACTTTAACACGTGAAGCAAAGGAAGCTGTATTCTCTGCAATTGCAATTACAATAACTTGTATCCTTCAAATACGTTTGCGACCCTACTAGGTAACCTTCTTGTGGACAGGATTAATTCTAGCACGTTTCCATAATCTAATAAAGGTAAAAGTTAAAATAAATATCTTTGTAGTCTTCTTAAAGCGAACTAAAAGAAGGGTGTCTAGTTATCCTCAGAAGTAACGTTCTGGGAGAATTTTAACATGATTTACACCGCCGTTCAGAGAAGTTCGCTCGGTTAGTAAAAAAAATGAAAAGGTTACAGAAACAAACGAAACTAAAAACAAAATGCAATTTTATTGTATGTACAGGTAAAAAAGACAAAAATAAATAAATAAAGAGTTATTCTGGCCTAATATAACATACTGAACATTATTTTTTTTTTCATCGAAAAAACCTCCTTTTCTGTTAATCACCGCTCGAACTATTCTAGGCATTTTTTCGATAAGTTTTGTTAAAAGGGATTGTGGAATTTTAATCCATTCATGTTGCAGAATATTCCGTAAATGTTCTTGTGAAGTTGGGCATATTTTTCGGATCCTCCTGTCCCAGTTCGTCCCGCAACAACTCTATCGGGTTCAAATCTGGGCTTTGTGGGGGCCATGTCATTACTTCCAGGGTGTGCTGTTCTTCTTGCTCCTTTAGATAGTTCTTACACACTAACGCAGTGTGTTTTGGGTCGTTGTCATGCATGAATGTAAAGTTACGGCCTACTATACGTAATCCTGATGGCATTGCATGATTTCGGAGTACTGCAAAATAATTTTCCTTCCTCATTACACCCTGCACTCTGCATAAATCTCCCGCCCCAGCAAAGGGGAAACATCCCCACACTAACACAGAACTACACCCTTGCTTCACTGTTGGCACAATGCAGTCCGGGATCATTTTTTCGGTTTTAGATCTTCGGACATAAACTCGTCGATTTTGCCCAAAAACCTCAAACTTTGACTCGTCACTCCAAAGCACGTGTTTCCAATCATCTAACGACCAATCTAGATGAGAACAGGCCCACTGTAGCCGTTTTGCTCTGTTGCCCCGACGTAATAAGGGTTTTCGAATGGCAATGCGTCCATGAAGGGCCGCTTGTTGAAGTCGACGTTTTACCGTACTCGCCGAAACTTGTTCTTCACGGCCGCGATTGACTTCGGCTGCTATTTGTGGCGCTGTTAATTTTCTATTGCGTTTGCTTAATAATACAATTCTCAAATCTTCAGCTTTTGTTGTTTTCCTAGATGCTCCGGGACGAACACGATTTTCTATAGTTCCAATTGTCCGATATCGCTTTATGATGTCATTTACTGTTGAATTTCTCGTATTTATTTTTTCAGCAATTCGTCGCCCCGAATATCCTTCCTCAAACAGCGTAATAATGCGTGAACGTTTTTCTACACTGGTAGGCTTGCCACGTGCCATTTTGAAGTAAATTTTCTTAAAACTTTCGCGCAAAAACGACAGATGCACACCAACACACGTTTAACAGTAAAATGAAGCAAATTTATATCTTTACTCTCGTTATAAATAAACAAGAATGATACTGCGGTGTATTTCCTAAATGTATTGTTCGTTAATAATCCCCAAACGGCCCGTTTCAAAAGATCGGTACTTCCGAGAAATTCTTGGAATGATAATAAAAGGGACTTTATTGTGGTCGTCGCAATATTTATACTTTACATAATAATTTATGGCTTTAATCCCTTAGAAAAGAGTGTATGCTTAATATTTTTCTAATTTTATGTATTAATAATTGTATACAGTGTGATATAATAGATTTTTATTGTATGACCGAACTTCACTGAACGGTAGTGTATGTTAAGGATTTATATATTTACCAAAACAGAAAAGTTGAATAAAGCAATTGGTACAAAGCACCGTTCCGGTTGCCCTGCTGGTGCTCCAATGGAAGTAAATGTACGATAACAGTTTAGTGGAACTTGTTTTCATGGCACATTCCGTTGTGATACCCAATTTGTAAATCCACTGTAGTATTATAGTGGTAGTGACCTCAAAGAGAGACGTCAAATGGAGGTTAGTTCTTATATTATATGCGAGTCATGGTGGATATAAGAGTATCAGAGAGAGTAGCAGACAATCTCACTTCTGCAAGAAAAAGAATCGACAAATTCTTAATTAGTATCAAATCATTGGAAAGTTTCACGAAAGTTAGCTTTGGCCATAGATCTTACAGCATTGCGCTGCCAATTGAGTTACATGATTGAGATATAGATATTTTTTTCTTTTTTTTAGTTCTGATTTATTTGATGGGCTCTTAAAACATTGAAGGAAGATACGCAAAGTTAATTCCTCGCATTTTGCGAATATCGCATATTTACCAAACGTCTGTCACTTTATTTCTGTAGTGACAGGATTATCGTCCCAAGTTCGAATAACTTGAATTTCGAGCGTATTATTACGCACGATATCACGCGATCAGTTCGAATACATATCGCCGAAGAGACTGTTCGGCGAACTCGCTAAACGGTTGTTACAAAACTATTAGTCAAATTACGTGCCACCGTCGCTTCTGAGGGAATGTGGCAGTTGGGGAAGGAGGTGAACTGGTCGTGTCTCAAACTGTTGCAGCATTCCTTAAGTCCGTTCACCAAACAAACGGTCATTAAGGGTGGCCGCCCTTTCACCGATAGTCCTCGAAATCGCCGCTTCACCGAAGCCAACCAACGGAGCACAGATGCCTCCTTAGCTCACCTTCATCAATATCGAACAATATGTCATTTGCCGGCGAACTATTCCCGCCGCTCCTTTCTCTATAATACCGTCACTCTATTACCGGACTCGAACCTTTAGTTGTCAGCCGGTGGGGCGTAGATATTAACGTCTGATATTAATGTCATCACGCTAGTCGGCATCCGTAAATATTTCCAATGTTCATTTAGTGCCGGTAATTGACCCACCGGCGTTAGTAGATGGTAGTTCTGAATTTAATTAAAGCCCTAGGTAGTTAACGTCGTAGTTGTTTTGCGAATTCGGAATTTCGGGCATAGCCGCTCCGAATTCAACCCTGTTCGCTAAGAATATAGGGTAGAATTCTGGCAAAAGCCGAACCTTTCGCCTGTATCTAAAGAAACGGTCCTTTGTGATTTATAATTTCCCAGCATATGCTCCAGATATTCATGGTACTGGTTCATTTGAAGTTTAGAAATAAGTAATTGTAATTTGATTTTAAAACGGGTGAAGGAACATCTACAGGGTTCGGTAATCAGCAGCTAAAGAGCAAACACTCGGTGTGTTTGCTCTTTAGAAGTTTTTTCAAACACAAAGCAATGTGCAAACGCAAACACTCTCCATTTAATTGAAACGTTACTTTCGACATTTTTTATCGATTTAATGTAGCCAGTAAGCATTCAAATCTCATGAATACCCGAACAAAATTACCAATACTTCAATAAGAATATTCCCAGAATAAGTCAAGGTAATCTACATACGATTTTCCTAGCGTGCAATAGGAGTCTCAGACTTCACATGGTTAATTATGTTCTACGTAATCGTTAAAGCATTTTTCCATATTTCATGTAGATTTTCCAAGGCGCAAACTGCAATATGGAAAATAACGTCGGCGTCGCTAACGCCGTATATAACAAAGTACTAAGTACTAGCAGGTATAAAGTTATATAAATTATAGAAAAGTCGAGGTCGGCAGAAAATGTTTCGGCAACTTGGGGCCAACTTTCCGACGTTTAAAGTATAACGTTCGGTCCCGCGGGACTCAGACGCTGTGCGAGCTATTACTTCACGTAATCATACGCAGTAAGTTATAAAGTACGGTATTAAAAAAGAACTTGCTTGTTTATTATTTCTCCGAATACCTTCGTAAGCGCCACATTTAGGATACATCTCTATACCGCCACTCAAGTGTATCTTAACTTCAAAATGATAAGTCGCGTGAATACATAATTAAACGTTTTATTCAATAATATGAGTGAATATAAGGGAGAGTCGTCGAAGTTATGTATCCTAGCTTTAAATTTGCAATCCTTTGTTAACTGCGTTAAATTGTTAGCAGACTTAAACGTCTTTCATGTGTAGACAGTATTGTAACAATAAATGTCAAGGTAACGTCTCCTTTTCTCTGTATGTGTATTTTATCCTTCGTTCCTTTCAAAAGGATTTGCAGATGCTATATTCCTTTATCTACATCAGAGAATGCTTTTTTTTTTTCTTAAATTGTTTCAAGTAGAAAATTTTACTCTCACCATTCGACAGAGTATTTTTTTCTCTTTACAATAATGTTTTTGTCCTTTCTTTTTTTTCATTTTTTTTTGTAAAATTTTTAAAAGAAAACCCCAATTCAAGTATTTAATAAATATTAGTTACTTCCCAACTGGACAAAATGATTGAATATAAAGCTGTTGATCACAGTCTTGTCATTGAAAATCAATCAATCAATTTAGAAAACCCTGAAAAGAATTCTGTAAAAATTTTCGGGGAATTTCTTGTATCGTTCTAATCATTGGACTTGTAAACTTTGTTTTTTGCGTATCCTTAAAGGAGAAAGTCTAAAGGGCATAAATTTGGCGAGAGGGCTAGCCCTTCAACGTTTCCTCGTTTCCCAATCGATCTGTTGGGAAGAAAGTTGAAAAGTTGCTCAATTATTGACAAATAATGTGGTGGAGCGCCGTCTTATTGGGAAGATGTTCATTGTTTTCATGTATATATAGCGTAGCACAAGCAGGTATAATTTTGCAATAACCGCAGATGCAGAGCCGGAGTTAAATTGCTGAAAAATTGATGAAAAAGGAACCGAGGAACCAGAGAATGCCAAATCAAACACTCACTTTTTGTCGATGCTGTGTATAGTGCTCCAAAAACTGAAACGTAGTACCTTCAGTAATGACTATTACTTCAACAGCAAGGCAAAAAGTTATTTCGTCAGAAAAAAGAATATTGTTAACAACATTTTCAATGTTTCATTGTAATCTCTTATCAAATTCACCTTCTGCTAACCTGCGTGCTAGTTGTACTTTTTAAAATTGACCCGACCGCTAATTAACTGACTGATAAATGACGACTTTCAGGTAGAGCGAATAAAACATCCAGATTTTTATCATCGTTTTCGGCTGTTCTAGGCCTACTACTTCTTGGCAAATCTTATCGCTACCCGTTTGTTCAAAGCGTTTTAAAGTTTTACCAACTACGGATTAAATAATATAAACCAGCAAAAAATTCCACAATTGAATTATTTATGCTAGATATTTGACGTATACGATAACCACCTGCTGAAGTTACCTCCCCCAAGTTTATTTATCGCTCTTCTTTCGACTATCTGCGATGTATGAAGCTGCAAAAAAATTTTATTTACGAAAATTAAAAAAAAAAAACAAAAAGGTTATTTGAGTGTTTCCGTCGTGAAAGCCTACACTCAACTATTGGACGCCTCTACGGGGAAGAAACCTACTTGAAAACCAAGAAACTGGACAAACTACGTAAAAAGAAGTGCCAACTGTTTGCCTCACTGGCATTTCTGCAACCCTGCCGAGACACCAACTTTCGTTAAAATCCAACACCATAACGGCCAGGAAAATTATTCACCGCACCGAGAACGCACTGACCAGAGAGAGAGAGTGTATCGCGAAGACGGATACAAAGTCAGCAATAACAAATGGAAGTTAGCATTACGGAGTCGTCATACAGCGAACGAAGCGATTCATCGGAGCGGAACGGTTATGGATCAGCAAATACCACAGCAACAATAACGAGGAGCAAGAGACAACAACACCAATCTTTAGATATCTTCTGAAGAAGGTGACAGCATGATCAGCGAAACGTCAAGTTAAACATCAAGTACGCCATAACACCCGAAAGACATTGTTAAGAGAAATAAGTGCCAAACTACTAGCACTCAGTAAAATTGAGTTCGCTTTCACTGCTGATGATGATAGTTTGCCTATTGAAACGAGTGTCCAGTGAAGTTTCAGTGTTGCAGTGTAACAAAGTTCGAGTACTTGCTTAATTTAACAAAGCGTTCTTAAACCGCTTAAGGTGTCGAGGGATAGCCATTCTTCGCCTTTTTGTATTTCCCTTCGTCCTCTTTTACGCTTTGCCACACTTCTTGCATGCCAAGAGTTGAGCTTCGTTTTGATTTCAAGTAGTTTTAGGACACTTTCTTAACCACCGAAGTATACAACTTTACTGCAGCGAACGTTGCAATGCGGACAATTTGTAGCAATCAGTGAAAGCTAATTGCTACAAAACTAATTATTTGTAACGGCATCTACTATAATTGTAAATATTCTTTACTGTGTATATGTATGTAATTTTTTTCCTCCTACAATGTATTTATTTACAGCAAATACACACCGAGAAAGCCGTTTTACTTACATATTATTTATTTACCACCGTGAAATCTTTACCGCAACTACCATGCGATTTGTTGACTCCAATGGCTCTAAATTATTTATCGCGTAAATACTGTTGAGACCAGATGTTTAGCGCGCTTTCAAGTGAGCCATTATTTCGACGATACATAAAACTGCCACTGGCCATGAGATTTCTCACGTTGGATATCAAATAAATTTTTCCATGAAATCGCTATAACTCCTGTTGTTGTCGGAAAAGTTATTGCCAGGTATTATATATCGCGTACTTGATGTAGCTTGCTTTTGTGTTTTACATGATGTATGAATTGTTTAACCATTACTTCTTTTAACTGTCGTAAATTCTGTATTTTTTTTTTTCATATAAATTGAGAGAATTCATAATACTTGAAGTGATTTTCAACCGATTGCTAGCGCACCTGTTTAGAACGGAAGATATAACATTTACTTATATAAAAGCATTGGCGGATATATTCAGAATTGTACCTGCTTTAATTATGCTAAGCAATTCGACAAAACAATAAATCAAATCCGGTCAAAACTAGGTGAAAATCATCTCTGAATAAGCGCGGATGAAGCGACAGACATTAAAGGAAGGTGCGTTGTTAATGTAATGGTTGGCACATTGCATACGGAAAATCCTAGAACGTCATTTTTAGTAGCTACAAAAATCAGATTGCGTGTCACTGCAAGCGATATAACAGACATTATCATTAACAGCGTAAAAAATGTAGCTGGTGACGACTGCTTAAAAGTTCTACTCTTTCTCTCAGATTCTGCAAGCGTAATGTTAAAAACAGGTAACGAGCTTAAAAAACATTTTCCAAACATGTTACATCTAACATGTGTTTTGCATGGAATACATCGCATTGCTGAACTTATTCGTGAAGAATTTCCCGATGTTAATTTATTAATTAACTCATTTAAAAAGATTTTATTGAAAGCACCAGCTAGGATAAAGTTATATGAAGAAATATGCCCGAATATACCTTTGCCGCCAGAACTTATATTAACACGATGGGGTACATAGCTAGAAGCCGCATTTTTTTATATCCAACACTTTCGTATTTTAAAACCTTTTGTATTAAAGTTAAAACGAGATGCTTCCAGTGTTACAGCAATCCAAGCATTAATTGTAAAAGAAGATTTAGTCGAGCAATTGGAATTTATTAATAAACATTGCTCAAGCGTAGCAAAAACGATCAAGTTTCTAGGAAAAAAAAAATTCAAATTAACTGAATCCCTTCAACCCCCTTTAGTAATTTAAAAAGTATGGAGGGATCGATTGGCGAAAAGATACGAAGCGGTTTTACAAAGAAACCCAGATTATGTGCAATTAAAAGAAATTTCCAACAATACTTTTACTACCCAGAATGAAAGTTTATGTTTAAAATGTAAGAATTTAATTGCATACTTCCATTTCGCACCATTTACTTCATGTGACGTAGAAAGATCTTTCTCTAGATTTAAAAATATTTATATCTGCAAAGCATATTTCTCTAACATGATATATCTTGGCAGAGCTCCATGGTTCTGGCTGATGTGTCCAAATTTACGCATTTTACCACTTATATAAGACGCTAGGAGAACACACATATACATATATACTTTGGAATTTTCCTACGTTTAACCAGAGGATTCCAATTTCTTCCCCACATCGACTTCTATTATTTATCCGAATCGAGAGGAATTCAATGCTTTCTTTTTTTTGCAGATCGCGTTAATATCGCTTTTGCGATTCTCATTGTTCAAGAACCGATGAAAGCATAAAATTCGATCTCTCTCCCTAAAATCCAATTAGCAATTAATTAATATCCGGTAATGAAAACGACTGACGTTATTAATGCAGTTGTCATCGGCAGAAAACCGAATCGGAAGCGGAATGCCATGACCCTCCGTCGGCGCTGAATACTCCGCATGCACAAGGCGGAGTTCGGGAGATTGCACTCTAAACTCATTTCCGATTGTACGGAGGTTCGTCTCAGATCGGATCGCGTCCCGATATTTACAGTACAGACATTTCGCGCTTATACCGGCGCCTCGCCACCAATGCTCGTATACCGGTTACGTGCTTTCATGTTAGCCAGCGAGCGACAATGAGGAATAGATTTGAATCTTTTCTTTACGCCGTTGAATCATTTTCCAAATTTTCCTATGAATGTTAGTTTACTTTAGGATTTGTACCTCCCTTTTAAGGTAGTAACTTGTATCTCTGAAGGAGAATTATTGAAAAAGGTACTGTTGTGTAGAAGCAATGATTTCCTCAACAATTAGAAGTAATAATTTAATAAATAGTGGTAATGGTGAAATTATTACCTGTACTGTCTAATTCTCATTTTTTTGCAAGTGAAGTCTTTATTAGAAGATGAGCTTACTACTCAAATTAAGATCATAACTAAATTGTTTTTAAATGCAGTTACAAATGAAAACGGTCTTGTTAAACATGACGTCATTTCTATATATCTAATTGGCCCCTGAAAATTGAATTAACGACTCCTTTTTTTTTGTTTCAGGTATGAAATAACAATGGGGTGTGACCTGGAATTGGTATGACGACAAATGCGGGGTTTGGCCAAAATTTACTAATTTTCAAAACATCTCCAACACATACTCGCTTTAGCGCCATCTATAGTCTTCAACCGTCTTGCGTTTGCGACTATTGTTTATTTTATTGTTCTTTTGAATAGAAATATATTATTAGTGTTACATGGTCATAAAAGACAAATTTTAAACATTGGTAGTAGTTGCCACTTCAACCCATAGCTTGTCCAGAACATACCGATTATGATGACTTAAGATAAATTTCAATATCCATCGAATAATATCAAAGTATTGGCACATTCTGTACCACACAAGCTTAATTAATTAGTCCGGAACAGTTGTTTCGGGGATACGCGGATCTGCATTATCAATCGTATGATAGAATGGGGATAATGGTGATCCACGCGTCTAATGCGCTGAGCTAATTGGTTAAACTTGTGTGGCCAATACTTTAATGTTATTTGCCATACACCCCCATCATATTCGATATCTACACCTAGAGCTCAGCAAAGCGGATTAAAGCAATCTACCTAATGATGTGGTGTAACTCCAACAAATACCCGCGTAAAAACAACGTATTCATTCTTATTTCTTCGCTAGTGTTGTTGCTCTTATTCACTTCCGTTTGTTGTGTTGGAGAATTAATTAAAGCTTCAATTATACTCGCTTTTCTGTTTTCTCTGCTCGCAAACTTTGTGAAAACATATGCCGAATTTGTTGTAAACCTTCAGTTTGCGGTATATGGGTGGACTTGTTGTTTCCGTTGAATTTTCATGTGATTTACATGGGTAGCGTGCCTGTTCTTACAGCAGCATGTGATTGTTGTAATCGTACGATGAAACCGCCATTTAGGAATCGATCTTTCATCCTGTGAGCGTTAGAATATCTCTGTTTAAAGTTAGGAAGTAATTGTTTGCAAGACGGTTAAGATCGTTTCTGGTTAAGTTAAATTTTTCCGGAATATGCCTTCGAGCTGCAGATATATGTTTACCATAGACAAGCAGGCCATACATAGATCTTTTTTGAATTAACCTGCGACATTCTCAGTGAGAAATGGATGAGAATTCATGGAAAAAAATATCATGTAATTAGCTTTAATAGTTTTCTTATTAGCCCCGTTCAAACTTTGCGGATAGAACGTACACTAATAACGACGATCAACGCCTATTTACCAACACTCTCATAAATGCATTTACTTTAGTAACCCTGGAAACTTAAAATACATTCATCTTAGTAAACGACAGGGGAACGAGTTCGGTAAAATTAACTATTTTCAGAAAAATAGATTTTGGCCAGGGGAACACCGTTTCGTTCCACTGTACGTCACCACAAAAAAATATATGATTATTTCTTGAGTTAATTAAATTGATTGCCGACTCAAATTCCCATAATTCCCTTTATGCATAACCTACCCGTTCATTCAATTCATATCCGCGGTACGATGAAGAAAAAGGAAAAGAAAATCCGTAATTTGAGAAATTTCCCTCACTATAAAAAAAACCTCCAACCTTTTCCACGACGTTCTTGTACTTTCGCCGAGTAGTAGTAGGTACGTACGTCTCTAAATCCGCGCTATTCGGTTCGCATCTCGATGAATTTCAATCAGCGCGGATGTAAGCAATTAAAGAACCGGGAGGAACGTACCGCCGCTGATTAGTCTCAGCTATGCATAAATCATCATTACCGGTTTTTGCGACGCCTTACCAGAAACAACCTCTCATAGCGTCTAGCAATAAGCTATTCGGGAAATGCTCCACCGCTCATGGGTTTCATTAACGCAAATTGCGACGGATCAAATAAATAGAGCAAATATTTATCGGATCCGTTTTTCAGAGGTAAATTACGTTAATATGCAAGAGGCTGTTCGCTTACGTTGACTACGTAAAACCATCGCTGTATACGCTGGATGAGGTGACGATTTGCTTTGAAATGTGAACTGAAGTAGAAATTCTATATGTACTAACATACAACTCTCTTCTTAAGTAATCCTACGTAAAGTGTATCGCCGTTTCGATGCTTTCATGTTTGCTTGTTGTAAAAGAGATGTTAATTAGATTGGCAATTAAAATGAGAATCTTGACTGAACTAAAATTACAATTACGCAGTTGTAAGCGTAGAACCTGCAGAAATAATATAGGATTCCTTATCAAGATTAATAATAATTATTATTATTATAAAAAATAATAATAATAATAATATTTTTTATTGTTGTAAATTCTTAAAAAAGGACTGTCTACGTTCCGCGTAGAGATCCCGCCAGATATATCATTGTTTCTTATGAAAATGTTGCGATGTTCTAATAATTCTAATAATTCTCAGTAAGATTCACTTGATGAAGCATGCATTTCTTTGGCACTAGAGGACGCCAAGAAATGTCGAGTTTGTCGTTTTGAAAGTTGTGGCATTAACTGTGAGGCAACAGCAATAGAAGGTAGAGATAAAAAATTACTCTCGAAACCACGCCGATGACGCTGGGTAGGCAGAAACATGTCCGTGTGTTAATGTAATTTTTTTTCTCTCCTTTTGTTACGGTTGCCGTGAATTATTCCATTAGTACCATGAGGAAGCTAAGCTATCTTAGCATCATATTTTTTGGTTATTATTTCTAGGCATTTTCTGATGTGTTCTGAAAGCTATTATTATTCGCCATTGCGTTTAAACACATTTTCAGCATGAGGTGATGTTCCCTAGAAAACCAAACAATATCTAAGCCTAGACTCGACATTAGGATCTCAATGCATCAACAAAAGCACAATAGGCTGAGGCCAACTGTTTGCTTAGCATATTACAATACCTATCATATCTCAATCTGGTGTCAACAACAAGATCAAGTATACTATGATCTTTTGTTTTCTTTGAAAAGTTAATGATTTTAGTTTTATTGTTATTTAATACCAGCCCATTAGCTCTGCACCAGCCTTGCATTTGCACAATTACATTTGAAGACAAATTCTACTCTTTTACCGGACACAACACATGTTGTGTCATCAGCATACTGGGACAGCACAAACGTGCCGATATTTTTCCTCAAAAGTGTGGGTCCCAATATCGATCCCTACGGAACACTCCTGGTTATAACAACAGGGTCGGAATAATACTTCTCTATCCTATTGCCCCAACACCCACTGCACAGGTTGACTAAGTACGGCACGTTAAATATGTGTTTTGCATCTTAACGAAAAGGACACTGTCCTTCATTAGGTCGGATGCCTTAGTAGGACCGAAAAGATACCAAAAGCGGTGTCCAAACTGGTCCAAACGTATTTTAAGGCGACAAAGAGGCATCTTTTTTTTTATGAAACCATGTTAAGTAACATTATATTTTTCAAGATTCGAACATAAACGATTGTTAAGAATTTTCTCTATGATCCTAGTGAATACAAAAACTAAAGACGAGGGTCTGTAATTATTGATGCCATTGGGACAGATTCTAAACACAGGAACGAGTTTGACCAATTTCAACCTACTTGGAAAAATAGTCTTAGAAATAGCTAAGTTTGCAATAAAAATTAACGGTCTATAAAGCCGTGTGGTGGGGTAGGTAATGCTTCAACTGCAGTTCTCTTACTGCACAATCTTACTGCTCTCAACCTTCCCTTTATAGTTAAAGCAAATGCTCTGACATTTCTGACTGCTTCAAGCTTGTTACTGAGTTCTATACTTCTTATTCGCCCATTTCTGAGAGCCCGTGCTTGCGAAAAACGACCGTCTCTAGCACTTATCTTAACTACGTCTTCTATTGTGCAACCCGGTTTTCTTGAATTTACGGACGTTAAGCAAATTAGCAACAACAACAAACTTGTGGAATCGGAATATTTCGGATTTAATAACATTCTTAAGAAACGATGCTTCATTTGCCATGTCTTAGCCATCAATCAGAAAAAAAATCACTAACAGCAACGAAATAAGGGTTTCCGTCTCGTAGATGATTAATATTTATAAAGAGCAATAATTCACTACTGAAGATTTATAGTTTGTGATCGAGCTGCCAGCATAAAAAATCATATTTTCTTAAACGACAGAGCAGGTCGAGGATATAGAAATCTTCAAAGCATAAATAAAATATGACATATAAAGAATTAGTAGCGAACTATTTCCTGCTTCTCGAACATGCATAGTTAAAGTGAAGAAATCGGTGAAATTCCAGAAATCGAGTAGAGCGAACGACTTGAAGGAAAGTTACGGATAGTAGGTAGAGTGCGGCGGGGATTGGGAGAACATTGACGTCATTTAAAAGAGAAGTAACGTTCAATTCCCGAGGGTAAATTTATGTGATCGAGTTTTTTCTCGTCTTGCGCCAATGATCTGCCCGTTCGCCTGACGGCTTGTAAATATTTATTTTTATAGTTATTTATGGCGCATAGTCAGGAGTAGTAATTTTTTTCGCTAGAAAAGAGATCCCTTAGCGTACTGATACGATCATAACTTTTTGCCGGGGTGGTTTTGCCAGCCATAGTCGGTTTTTATTTTTTTAAAGTTAAACTTCTGGAAATTAAGTTTTATTGTTTTATAATGTTCGCATACAAGGGCTTACAATGTTTTTAGTAAAGTTGTTCCTATAGCTCCGATATTTAATGTTGGTTGTTGTTATGAGTTATATATAATTATATATTAGCGTTCACACAAATTCCAACATCTAATGCGATACTACAATGCTGCTATACAGCTGTGAAAGTGTTTTTCATGCATAAATATTTTTAGTCGGCGATTCTTTCAGTGAAGATTTAACATTCGCCAATATAAAAGGAAAACAAACTGGAATTCTGGAAGCTATTGAAAAGCATTAAAGTCACTAATTCTGCTATAACGCTATTTATTATTTAATAATTATTCACGATTTATTTTTTTGTCTAGTTATCTATCCCCCAACTTAATATTTCTTTGGGATTGCTATTTATTTTTTTTAATTGAGATTAATTTTGGGGCAATACCAAAGATTGCTGAATATTGTATTGGTTTGTTTTGCCCGACTAATTAGATTTAGATTAACATAGCAACAAGAAAAAGACAGGAAAGTACAGAACTGCACGAACAGAATTTACTCAACCTTCATAGTTTTTCCTTGTGACCCAAAAAGTTCGATGACTTTGTTAAGTATTTGTTTACATTTCTAATCGTGTGCGCCCTAATTTTATGCGATCCTTGTACTCTCGTAATTTGATACTATTAGCCCATGTTCTTCATTTAACAAATTATGTGGCGCTCATTTTGATACTTGATTATTTAAAGCTTTCATTATTAATAGCCCAGCCCGTCTTCACTGTTGCCTAGCTGCTAATGGACCGTTGAGGGCGTTACAATACACACAAAAGTGGCACCTGACTACAGTGCATGATTCAACCGCTACTACTCCTGCATGGAGAAGAATTGTGCTCATTTCGACCAGTTCTTGCGAATAATGATTTTTCAGTTCTGTTTTTTTATTCTAATTGTAATGGAAATCTTTAAAACACCGTTAAGGTTAACGCCTATGACTATTAATTATTCATCCTAATCTAAGTTTAAGCGTAAATAAAGAAAATCTCCGAAACAAGAAGTAGTGTGTAAGTAAGAAGAATGTACAGCGTATTAAAGTCGAAATCCACCTGAGATAGAACAGAATTAAGGAAACCATCTACTTGCTAACATTCTAAAATTCCAACTTCGGTTATTGCAGCGCTTACTTGGTAACGTTCCAATATCCAAAGTTCAGATACGTATTAATACCGTAATAGATGTTTCTGCTTAATCTGCGGGTTGCCAGGTCTGAATTCTGATTTGGATAAAGTGTATTCTTGCTCTAGTTGGTGGTACGTTTTCGCATGAGTTGACGTACATGTATAGTACGTAAAGTTCGATATTACCCAACATTACGGAGAAAAAGATATGGCGTCGAATATTGCTTTATTGTAAACTTAATTACGGGGATACGTGGAATTCTTTTGGTTTCTTTAAGCCGGGAATTGGTGCTATGTTGGAACATAGTTCAATACACTTGTCTTGGGAAGCCATACAATGCTGGAGATGGCGCATCTACTCTTCATAATATTATCTATAATACTAATCAGGTACTAGAATCGCTCTCAGTCGGTCGGTTGTGACCCTCTCAATGCTTTCCATTGTCTCGAAACGCTTTCCTGTTGATCCCGAGAAAAGTTTTTCCGATCATTGGTCAAAATTTTGACGAATGGTTGTGAGATTTGACCATCAACCAACGGCGATACTCAGTACGTACAAAATCCGGGATTTTGTCAATATTTTTGTTAGTTTTTGCAGTTGAAGGCCTTTTTTTTGATAATTTCTTTAATTTTCGGAAGATACTCGCGGAGGCACAGATGTGAACCTCACAAGGGTTGTCATAGGTTAAAGCATATCTTTCTTGTTTTTAGAAACTTTAAGTTTCGTTCTGGTTTCTGAAATAACTCGGGTGGATCGTTTTCAAAATGGTGAATATGTAATTTTAAAGTTATTCAAACAACTATTGGATCAAAGGTTCGCACAATTCGTAGGAAAAACAACCCCAAACAAGCACAGAATTTCTTCCTTGCTTGACAGTTGGCACTACACATTCCTGCAACATTCTTTCGCCTTTCGCTCTTCTTACAAAAACGCGCCTTGATTGTCCGAACACCTCAAACTTTGACTCATCAGTCCATAGCACCCTTTTCCAATCATCCACTGTCCAATTTCTATGCGTTTCTGCCCACTGTAGCCGTTTTTGCATGTTTCCCCGTCGAAGTAGGGTTTTTTTTTGTTGCAATGCGGCCGTGAAGATTTGCAGCTTTTAATCTTCTTTTCATTGTAGTAACAGAAATTTTTCTTGCACGGTCGCAATTCATTTCGGCGGCGATTTCTGGTGCTGTCAGTCTCCTATTTAGCTTGCTCAGCAATTTTATACGCTCATCGTCGGCGTGAGTTGTTATTCTCTAACGACCTGAACGCGCCCAATCTCTTAAACTGGCCGTGCGTTGATGTCTCCGAATGATATCACTAACAATCGATTTATTAACATGTATTTTTTCGGAAATTTGAATAGCCTTCTTCATGAAAAGCAACAATTACAGAGCGCTTTTCTAAACTTGTCGTTTTTCCTCTCGGCATTTTAATAACTTTAATCAGGTTCACACAAAAAGATACGCTATTAACACTAACGCAAGCGCAAGCAGGTTTATTTAGAACTAAAGCATTTATCAATACAGAATAAACTTTCGGGTGGCCTGCTCCCACCCCAAAGAGTATTGTAAATTTATTACGTGCAGTATTGACCCAAAAATTGTCCTATTTGTGCCGATGAGGATTATTCTGAAAATTACTATACTGGGCCATCAAATATAATAGGTTTTTAATCATTCTCTAATCGATATTCTTGGAAGTTTGCCTGTACAATTGGTTATAAACTTCATAAAGGACCTAATATAAATATGTTATTTATATATAAACGCAATTTCTTTTTAGTAGAGTTTACAACATTTTACTAGGTGCCCGAACTAATATGGACGGTAGTGTACATGCAGACGTTACTTTGAATATACTTTACTGTTAACCGTTTACTACTATGAATAGCGTTGCATTTAGCGGGCGTACGATTGTTTTTGTAGCGCCATTTCTACGCCGCACAGACAATTTCAAACTTTGAAATTACCCTCTATTGCTGTACGTGTACTTTACGTTCACGTCCGTATTTACCTACAAAACGAAGAAAAAACGCGTAATTCCTTAATAAAATTGTTAGTTTCACGAGGAAGCGTGTCATTGCCGTACCGCATCAAGCGCAATAAATATCTCTACTATCGCTATTAACATTATTAATTGAAATGGTGTAGGGTGGAACTAACTATAAACCAAATGCGGCGTTCTTACTTTTGAACCGTAAATGTATGTAATTTTAGAGGAAGGAATTATTTCCCCGAGGCACGAATTCTCGAGTGGTAAGTAAGCTGATACACTGCACACGATATATCCCACCACTTACACAAAAGTATGTGTAAATTCAGTGGCGTAATCTAGTTCGCTAGGAAATAAATCGCAATCGGATGTAGCGTGCATGTCCGCGATATCAAGTAAACAGGCTTTACGGTTTGCCGGTACAGGGCGTATAGATATTTTCGGGACGTTACGAATGGGAATACGGAGAATCGATTGGGAGCATAAGCAAACGTGGAATTTTTATATTTTACATGTTGCGGTTTTTTCGGCATTCACTATTTTAAACAATAAGTACCATGTATTGTCCACCCACCATAAGTTTCATGTATTGTCGCTATGTTAAAACGCAATTAGGCAATGTATTCTCTCAACTCAACTCAAAAATTATATTTGACCTTGCTGTCCTTATGGAAGTGAAAGTAAACGTTTGAGATTGCCTTTGTCACACTCCCCGTCATGTCCCACATGTAATATGGGTCCGTTGGACGTTTTCGTGATATGTATACGCTGTTAGCGCTGCTTGGCGCACTGAGTGAACAACCAAATAATTGATTTGATCTAAAATATACCAGTTATTGTATTAATTCTGTTAAAGGTAATAAATGCACCTTCGTACTTAGCAAAACTAGTATTATAAATCACAATATACAAGGTGGGCCAAATTCGATGCTTTTAATAGAGAACTTATATTTCTAAAGGAATTAGACAAAAACTGACCTAAGCTTCTAGAGCTCAATTTTAAAGAGAAATCGATTGGTGAAATCCCTATTTTTATATCTTCCTTAATATAATAGATATAGAGCGTTTTCTTAAAATGTGCAATTTTTAAAAACCTTTGTAACTTTTTTATTTGTGAAAATGCTTGATTTATATAAAAACTATATTAGGGCGCTTTTTGACGCAGAATCCTATGCTCTAATTTTTTCTTTTTTTAAACTCCTATTTTTTGAGATATTATCAAGACTTTTTTTTATATGGAACACCCTATATATTTTTACACTATTGAAAAGCATATAAAATTACCTTTACAATGATATAACACACTTGATATTTTATTTAAACAATTTTTAAATTATTTGTTTTTTTTTCATTTCACATTATTTTAAGATGGCTATGGATGGTGGTAAAGAAGCAAATAAAAGATTTCAAGGCAGAAAAAAATTGTTTTAATATTAATTGTTACAAAAAACAAATTAAACAAAGGAAACCATTAATACCATTACTGATATAGCTGTAAGGAATTAAGATGTTCTTGCTAAATCTGTTGTTTGTGCCATCTGGCGAGTGGAATGTGTCGGGTTATTTACAGTTTCCCCTAAAACAGCAATTTCCTTTAATTCTTTGTCTCTCTTTTGAGCCACATAATTTTTAGGTCTCGGCTTTTGAAAGGATACAAAATCTATTAAATTTTTCTTTAACCTTGAGAAAATGTCTCTTAACGGTTGTTGCCTTTCAGGATATCGCTCATAGTAAATATTACATGCAGGTTTCTCATTTTCACCTGCTTCTACAAAACACTTTAACTTGTCGTATTTTTCATAGTTTTCATACATTTTTGAATTCTTAGATAATGAAAACACCAATAATATTATCCATAGCCATCTTAAAATAATGTGAAATGAAGAAAAACAAATAATCTAAAAATTGTTTAAACAAAATATCAAGTGTGTTATATCATTCTAAAGCTAATTTTATATGCTTTTCAATAGTGTAAAAATATACAGGGTGTTCCATATAAAAAAACACAAGTCTTAATAATATCTCAAAAAATAGGAGTTTAAAAAAAGAACAAATTAGAGCATATGATTCTGCGTCAAAAAGCGCTTTAATATACTTTTTATATAAATCAAGCATTTTCACAAATAAAAAAGTTACAAGGGTTTTTAGAAATTGCACATTTTAAGACGCCCTGTATCTCTTATATTAAGGAAGATATAAAAATAGGGATTTCACCAATCGATTTCTCTTGAAAATCGAGCTGCAGAAGCTTAGGTCAGTTTTTGTCTAACTCCTTTAGAAATATAAGTTCCCTATTAAAAGTATCGAATTTGGCCCACCTTGTACATAATTCGCAAAACTTTCATCACAATACCTATCGTCACGTTAGAAAACGCATACATAATATGTATGTGTAGCAACTACTTATTTGTAGTATACTTCAAAATATACATTGACGTAGCTGCGTGCTAAGGAATGGCCTGTTGCAATAAGCGGCAATTAAGTTTCCACGTAAAGTAAGGCAACGATTCACATTAGCAGCTTACAATTATAACTTCCAGCATACAAATGTTTAGAATTAAACCGCACAATCTGTGATAGTTGAGTATGTTAATAACGCTGGTAGTCGGAAAATTTCGCCAGCGGAATCTAAATGGATATAAATTAAGTAAATTGTAGGCAATTATGTGACTGCAAGTGAATCGCCGGGGTGCTATTTAGTGGTATTTACTACAATTTTGTCGCGCAAATGCAATCGGAAGCAGCAATATCGTTTTCACCTACTTTTTTTTTATCGTTATTAGTCCGTAACTTTAATTTATTTTTAGATCGGGTAAAATTGTAAACCAATATCAAGTTATTCGATGAGAAATATGCGAGGATAGAAGACGTTAGAGATACATTGAATTTGCGGATGTTTACCATATTGCATTGCGAAGGCCGGATGTTTTTACAGGAACACCAACTACAATTCGACAGTTGCAATCCAGGAAAATCAGTAAAATGCGTGCAGTATGTTTCAACCAAACGCCTTTTCACTGTGGTGACACTAACTGGTTTTGGACGCGAAATATTCACTTCGGCAGCAATTTCTAGCGCTGTTTTTCGTCTATTTCGCTTGCTTGTCATTACCATAGCACGATCTTCTGCTGGTGTTGTAATTTTTAGCCATCCGGATCGCTGCCACTGGCTTGGCTTGGCTTGGCTTGGAAACACGTGCTTTGGAGTGACGAATCAAAGTTTGAGGTTTTTGGGCAAAATCTACGAGTTTATGTCCGAAGATCTAAAACCGAAAAGTGATCCCGAACTGCATTGTGCCTACAGTGAAGCAAGGGCGTAGTTCTGTGTTAGTGTGGGGATGTTTCTCCTTTGCTGGGACGGGAGATTTATGCAGAGTGCAGGGTGTAATGAGGAAGGAAAATTATTTTGCAATACTCCAGAATCATGCAGTGCCATCAGGATTGCGTATAATAGGCCGTAACTTTACTTTCATGCATGACAACGACCCAAAACACACTACGTTAGTGTGTAAGAACTATCTAAAGGAGCAAGAAGAACAGCACATCCGGAAAGTAATGACATGGCTCCCACAAAGCCTAGATTTGAACCCTGTAGAGTTGTTGTGGGATGAACTGGACAGGAGGATCCGAAAAATATGCGCAACTTCACGAGAACATTTACGGAATATTCTGCAACATGAATGGATTAATATTCCACAATTCGTTTTAACAAAACTTATCGAAAGAATGCCTAGAATAGTTCGAGCCGTGATTAACAGCAAAGGAGGTTTTTTCGATGAAGAAAAAATATAATGTTCAGAATGTTATATTAGACCAGAATAACTTTTTATTTATTTATTTTTATCTTTTTTACCTGTCCATACAATAAAATTGCATTTTGTTTTTAGTTTCGCTTGTTTCTGTAACCTTTTCATGTTTTTTACTAACCGACCGAACTTCTCTGAGCGGCAGTGTACGTTAACAATCTTACCTTGATTAGCTTCGACTGTTTTTTATTAGCTTAATACTTACATTACTTAATTATTACATTAAAGTAGAGGTTCTGTTCAATATTCTATAAACTCCTGTGCGGCCAATCCAAACAAAGGAGCGGATTAATCAGTTTATTGATGTAACGTCATTAGTTTGTCAGTATTTACTGATTGATTGCAGATGCGATGCAGCACCATGTTTGAATGACGTACACATTTCGAAGCGTATCCTAGAGAATTTGAAATTATCTCCGTTAAAATATTTATACCAGTAGCAAGCCTCGCCTGGCTCAAACATGTGTTAATCTCCAATTCTGGGTGTTTTGATTATTATTTATTATTATAGATTGTAAGTTTTATAGAAGGACACTGTTTTGCTTGAGGTTTATAATTCCATATTACAAAACATCGATTTAAAAAAATTCTACCGATATACTTTGTGATTTGTTTATCGAAAGTCTTTAGTTGTGTCGAGCACAATATACTTGCCACGCCATATGTGTAGTGTAATTAGAATGTAACGATGTGAGATGACGTATTTTTATAGTAACTACTACAACTATGTAGTTTGCCTCCACAAAATAGCCGTACATCTTACGCAGTGCTCGTTCTACAGAACAACCTGTACAGATCTATGTACATACGTTTAATACTTGAAGCAGGTGCCATAATTATCTATCGTGTAAAAAGCGAAACGTTGTAATCATGACATGATACTTTAATACACTGTATTTACAGTAATTGCCTCCTTCGCAATAATAATTACGAACTAAACGGCAATTATTACGGTTATTAAAAAGAGTAAAAAAAGGAAAATTATATTTCGTGGTCTACCTATAATGAAAGATCAGAAAAACTTCAGGTGGGTATTCTGGTTCGGCGAGAACGCTTTCCGTGTTAATGACATCCTATATTTTACCAGCTCCAAATCGATTTACCTCTGATAAAATTTTTAGGGAAAAGTACGAATGTTCCAACGGTTGATACCACTAAATTATGGTGCCATTTATAGGTGGAGAACGATCGGAAGTTATTTTTAATAATGGAACAATCAATTCGCCCTTAATAGGCGTGCTAAAATTTCAACCTTCGTATATTTCTACACGAAAGCATGCGATTACACCGTTAGGCATGATATTGTTATCTGCGACATGTGGCTTCATCTGTTATCCACTAATTGAGCTGATAATGCTTTTAGAGAGCATTATTTAATTTTTTTTAGCGCATTGCAGCAAATAAACAATATTAAAATTGTTCATTTGCTTCATTTATTATAAATTCTATATTTCATATTTATATTCGTTGAAGCTTTCACTGTCCATGTGTTTAATACAAAAATTTACTTTAATTTCTTGTGATATGGATGTAGATATTTTTATTGAATGGAATCTCCTGGAAAGAGAGCTCCTAAAAGTAAACCTTTGGTTATATAAACCGATGAGGCGCCGCGCTCATCGTCAAAAGAGCACGTTAGGTAAACATTGCTGAACCTTCCTCAATGCATGTAGGTGAACTGGGCTTGCTATAGCATCAATCACAGCAATTATATGAACAAACTTGATCCTTCTCTATTTATAATTTCAAAGTGAGCGGATGCTCTAACTATAGCTGAAACGAGAATGTCCCATTAAACGCATGAGTACGATATAAATTTTGCCACATTAATCCTGCTTTTTGCGGAGAAAAAAGAACTACACCGTTTAATCTACAACTTAATATCCACTTATTACTAAAGTTCGCCACTTCCCGTGCGCTTCACGAAATTAGCAGAGACCAGACAGACTCGTCTCATGAGAATGGGTTCGTGTTGTTTTCTGGTTTTCCCTCAGATCCGACGAAACACGAGTCTGTCTAGTCTTTGCTAATTTAGTGAATCGCATGGCAAGTGAAGAATTTTACTTATTACACATATCGCATGATGTCTTATTGTAACAAATTGGATACAGCCAGGGTAATTAATTAAACAGTGGATTGATGGTACTTTCAAACATAAGCAGCCTCTAACATCAGAATTCCTTTTTTTTTAGTTTCAGCTTAACCCTATAACGATGACTATTTCTTTTTACACGCAGAACATTGCATGTTTAAATTTATTGTGTGTTATAAAGGGTTAAATGAAATTAGGTCCTTTTTTTCTCATTTTTTTTATAAAATTTGGCGACCAGTTTCGTGCTTAATGGCACATCGTCAGGCCAGAATTGTAGCAGTATTGTGTGTTATTCCATGATGAGCAATTATTGTATTGTATTGTATTGTATTGTATTGTATTGTGTACTACACAGATGTGGTAATAAACCCTTGTATTTTTAAAATAACACGTTTCAACGCATATATTATATCTTTTTATTTGAATTTTTAAATTAATTATTATTAAAATTCTTCTAAAATTAAATTCTAAGTTTAAGCGTAAATAAAGAAAATCTCCAAAACTCCAGAAGTAGTGTGTAAGTAAGAAGAATGTATTAAAGTCGAAATCCACCTGAGATAAAACAGAATTAAGGAAACCATCTACTTGCTAACATTCTAAAATTCCAACTTCGGTTATTGCAGCGCTTACTTGGTAACGTTCCAATATCCAAAGTTCAGATACGTATTAATACCGTAATAGATGTTTCTGCTTAATCTGCGGGTTGCCAGGTCTGAATTCTGATTTGGATAAAGTGTATTCTTGCTCTAGTTGGTGGTACGTTTTCGCATGAGTTGACGTACATGTATAGTACGTAAAGTTCGATATTACCCAACATTGCGGAGAAAAAGATATGGCGTCGAATATTGCTTTATTGTAAACTTAATTACGGGGATACGTGGAATTCTTTTGGTTTCTTTAAGCCGAGAATTGGTGCTATGTTGGAACATAGTTCCTTGGGAAACCACACAATGCTGGAGATGCCGCATCTCCTCTTCATAATATTATCTATAACACTAATCAGGTAATAGAATCGTTCTCAGTTGCTCGGTTATGGCCCTCTTAATGCTCTCCATTGTCTCGAAACGATGTCCTGTTGATCCCGAGAAAGGTTTTTCGATCATTGGTCAAAATTTTGACGAATGGTTGTGAGCTTTGACCATCAACCAATGGCGATACTCAGGACGTACAAAATCCTAGATTTTGTCAATATTTTTGTTAGTTTAGCCCTTTTTTTTTGATAATTTTGTTTATTTTCGGAAGATACTCGTGGAGGCACAGATGTGAACCTCACAAGGGTTGTCATAGGTTAAAGCATGTCTTTCTTGTTTTTAGAAACTTTAATTTTCGTTCTGGTTTCTGAAATACTTCGGGTGGATCGTTTTCGAAATGCTGAATATGTAATTTTAAAGTTATTCAAACAACTATTGGATCAAAGGTTCCCACAATTAAAAAACACAGCGCATATTTTTTTGAGTATTTATACTGGACATGGTTCTAGCAAATATGTACATGCAGACATTACTTTGAATATACTTTACTGTTAACTGTTTACTACTATGAATAGAGTTGCATTTAATGCCGGGCGTACGATTGTTTTTGTAGCGCCATTTCTACGCCGCACAAACAATTTCAAACTTGGGACGTATAAAATCCGGGATTTTGCCAACATTTTTGTTGATTCTTGCAGTTGAAGGCCTTCCGCTGCGAAAATCATTTTCAACCGAGCCTGGGCTTTCTGCTTTACACTAGTTGAATGTATTATTCTCGTTTCGTATTTACGAAATTAAACCTAACCCAACATCGCAGGACAAGTGTCGACAAGTGGAAGCGATTGGAGAAGAAATGTGCTTCCTCAGAACAATTTAAAATTGGGGTGTCATCATTTTATCTTTTGGAGTAGGAGGTATATGGGGACTTATTAGTCTGCTTTTGTGGACACCTATACCTCTGATAGATCGATTCTAAGAACAAAACTGCCAAAAGCTTTGGATCAAGCAGTGGATACATTTCGTTAGTTACAAAAGCGGAAGCCCTGCCAAAATAGTAAATTGATATTGTAGTAAAAGACTTCTTCCGGTACGTTTCATAATTCATCAAGACATCGATATAGTTCTTTTCGATATTTTCCTGGGGTAATATTTAATTTTTTAAAATATTCCCCTATTTTTACCATTTCGACCAAAATTAATGACTATCTCAAATGTGTTATGAAGTATGCTATAAGTCTTCTAATTTTTCCTCCCTGATACAAAGACGTCAATCGAATATCTTTTCAATTTCTGAGCAAAACAAGGAAATAACGTTATAGATTCGTCTGTCAAAATGAGAAATTAGGTATTAGGCGTAAATTTGTAGAGCGTTTTGTAAACGTTATTAGTTCTTTTTCGTGGGCTACGTTCCCTCGAAATCTCCCACGCTTCATTAGTGTCCTGCTAGTGAAGTTACGGAGGGAAGACGCGGGTTTGGGCGCTTACGAACACTCCGAGAGGGAGGGAGCAAGCCGACCGACGTCGAAAATGAATGACGGCAATATCTTCCCCATATAAGGGCGCTACTCACTAATATGTCCTATGCAATTTGTTCTTTATGATGTCGTTTAGCCCGCGATCCATCAAGTCCTCGACGAACTTCTTCACGGAATAAATCGGCTCCGTGGAAGCACACTTGGAAATATGCAAGGAATTCTACTACGAGTCGGTGAGGCTCAGGTTTAGACATTTGGAATATACGAGATGTCCCATCAGGATGGAACAAAAAAAAAGCCTTTCTTCGAAATAACCACTAATTACTAGCGGTAGTTCACGAATAATAACGTTCATCTCAGCGGTGTGTGATGTGTTATACGAATTTTTGTAATGCGCAGATATGCGTTTAGTATGACACTGAGATTAATAAAATAACAAAAAGAAATAATGCTAAAGTAGCTTTCTCATAGGAGAGAAAAAATATGCTACCCACGGACATGTTTCTGCCTACCCGGTATCATCAGCGTGGCTCCGAGAGTATTTTAATTACTGTTGTGCATAACAGTTAGTGCCACAACATTTCGAAACGATGAGCTAAACATTTCTTGGCGCCTTCTAATAACGTACTGACGTTGGTAAACCGTCAATACCAACAGAATTTGTTGGTGTCAATTTATTAATGGCATTTATTTCGATTTATATTTACATCAACGTACTTGCGCATTATCCAGCTTCGCAATGTTTTGACGAAACATCCTAGATTGTGCAGGTATCTGTATGTGCCGGGCGTACGAAACTAGATTTCCTCGCCTCCTTCATGAATAGCTAATACTAGGTTCGCTCCGTCGCCTTCGTTCCTAGAGTGAAGGTTTCTACGTTTATCCATTTCAATATAGTCGCGCTAGTCGCAGAAATAGCGAATTAAGTGCAGCGGTTGAATTTGTCATCTCCTAACAACAAGGGTACCGCATGTATGCGGTTTACTTTTTGGTCGTGTTTGTTTGCGCTCGACCCTCGACAAGTGTAATTGCCCTCCAACATTTCAATTATCGCTGTTATTAATATTCATCGCCTTTCCAGCTACATCAAGCAATTAAAATCATTGCCACCACCGGCAGAACTATAAAAATTAGAAAAGCTAATATCTTGTCGTGTGTTTAGATTTACACGTATACTCTCAACATGATTTCACATCAATTAGGATCATATGCCTAGCGATGTTGTACTGTAAATAATAATAAATATTCACGAAAAAGGATTAAAATAGTTTTTATTACTGTCAATTCTCGTAAACGAATAATAACAAAAATATATATCTTTCGCCGATAAACAAGAAATGTGAGAGCAAGGAAAATTCTTGAAAAATTTTGAGCTTTAATTCTTGAGCTTTTAAAAATATAAATGTGTTTTATGGCGAGGACGAGCTAATTAATGATCGAAATAATTTATTAATTTAGTTACCGATCTTAACCAAACCAATTAATTAGTTTCAAAGTTGTTGGTTTTCACTATTTGGTATTAAAAATTAAGTAGCTGTATGGCAGACGCATTAATTAGAAAGCTAATTAATTAGAAAGTGTTAAACTTGAACATAGGCTTTATAGGCAATATAGGCTTTAGAAATTTAGGTCACACCCTGTATATCAAAATCACGATGTAGAATCAAAGTCACAATTGAATTATGAAAGATCACACCGTGTTTATTAAAATTTGCAATTTTGAATTAAAGTTACACCCTATATGTTGATATTTAGGATTGTGAATTTAAATCACGCCCTGTATGTTAAAATTTACGATTAGACACCTTGTATGCGATAAATCAACTGTCAATGTGGATTTCGAAAGTATCATTCTTGTGCTTCCGCCTAGCCCAGAAGCGCTTACGACCAGTCGAAAATGGGTAAAAGGCGCAGTATTGAAGATAAGGCTACATATTTCAAAAATTTCAAAATAATCAAGATACATAAGATACATAAGAAACAAATGAAAATAGGTGTAGGGAAACCAGATGGAACATCTCATGAAATATTCTCAGGAATCCAAAAATGAGATAATATATCGGGTGTTCCGTTTAAAATTAGAAAGTTACTGGCGACTTCCGGTATAATCGGGAGTGGTACGATCTTGAAAATATTTAAAAATGGGAGAGAATTTTGACTAACCCAGGACTCCAAAAATTCACGTTTTCTCTAACCACGGAAGCTTCTAACGAATGGCTACCGTGAGTATACCCTGTATATATAGATTTACGATTATTAATTGAAATCGCAGCCTTTATATGATTACGATTGTTAATTGAAGTTACGCCCTGTATTTAATTGCCATTTAGAATTCTTCTCCTTCTCCTTCTCCTTCTCCTTCTCCTTCTCCTTCTCCTTCT
>LR736875.1:6284965-6423235 GCA_902654985.2 Oryctes borbonicus
CTTCTCCTTCTCCTTCTCCTTCTCCTTCTCCTTCTCCTTCTCCTTCTTCTTCTTCTTCTTCTTCTTATTATTATTATTATTGGAAAATTGAAAATAAGATCCATGAATGATAAAAATTATTTTAATTTGTTTCATCAAATCCACTTCCAAACAGTATAAAATATTATTCTTTTCGGAACGGAATTTAAAAACAAAAAGGTTATTGTTTTCGCTGGCGAGCGATATTTTTCGTAGTCTATGTTTATCACTCCCTGGTGAGATATATATTATTCGCCCACGAATGAAAAATATTCTGTCAGAGATTTTAAAATAAAATTCTTATAAATATCACTCACAAACGAAAAATATTTCCAGGGCTCTGATATGGTAGAGTAGGACAAAAACTTGAACATATTATTTATTATTATATTAAAATCAAGTATATATAATTAATTAACAAGTAGAAGTACATTTCGTGACAAATTATTTTCAACATGTGTTAACGCTTCTTATAATATTTCATTCACCTTACTATGTAAAATTATCATTTATTTTACTTCCTATGTCTCACATATATTGTGCCTATGTCCATTTGAAACATTATGTGTAAAACATATTTAAATTCATGTAATATACATCACACGCATACAAAGCAAAATCTACGTAAATCAAAATTAAATTCCATTAAATCAAATAATCGCAACTTTAGCTAGCGCTAATATTAGTAGTCACAATGTATGACAGAGAACCAGCTTAATCAAGTATTAAACAAAGATTCAGCAGCGAAAACGCGCTCATACACGCTTTTATCAAAGTATTTGAACTTCGTCGGAGGATGAGTGTTAACGTCGCTCTTTCGCTTGTGCGCCATGCGGCGCTCAGACCCGCACTATGATTTTAATAATAATAATAATAATAATACGGCTTTATTTCACAGACAATACGACAATACCAAGCAAATAAACAACTATTTTATACATTTAAACAAAAGCAATTGGCCTCCCTTTTCGCAGGAAAGATATACCGAAGCAGACGACCACGGCATTGTTCTTCAAACCAGGAGAACGTATTAAATCCAACCAAATACAAACCCTTCGTTTTAAATTTTCAAATACAATGCGTTGTTAATTCGTTGTTTGTAATTCTTAAATACTAATGGATTGAGATTAGATGCTCTATCTTGCCTTCTTCCTGTATTCACTATTCATTGAGGAAAAGATTTTTACCTATGCAAATGCTACTTCTATATATCCAACGACTTTCTCTTGCTGAAAATATCTATGTAACGGTTCCCTGTTTCACAATTATCATATGTGATAAGAAGCGAAAAAAGCTGTTAATGTAGAATGTATGTTTTTTTTACATGAGAGTAGTCAATACAATATTTTTTAAGGCGTATTAACTCGACACTCAAAGTGACAATTTGGACCATTCACAACAACGCTAGCTATTTTTTTTTTTTATTAACAATAAGAAATAAAAATCGGATAAGAACCTGTGAGTTTCTTTTTACATTATTTTCATGTGTTTCTGGAGTTTGGTCTGTTCCTTCCGACTCATCCTGCAAGCTGAAGATCCAACTGAACATGCCAGAAATTATCAATTGCCATTAAAGAAAATCTTTGTTCAAAAAAAAAACTCCCCGCCGTCCCATTCCTCGGAACATGGCTGTATGTACAAACCAACCTTAAGCTTTATTACAAAAAGACTGAACATGTAAAAATATTGTTGTTAAAATATACAAAAATGAGGTTTATTATCGAAAGAGGGACCCCCGAATATATTGGTGTGAAAGGAGCAGTGTCTTCTGCGGAGAAGGCTCTGGCTCGCGGCTCTCCTGGCGATGATGACCAGCTTCACTTTAAGCACTTATGTGACTCAATCAAACCTCTATTTAGGCTGTGGTTAACGCCTTAGCTTGGTGGGGCGCCTAGCGTTATACCAGTGGTACAATGCCACGTAATTTCTTAACTCTTCATCTGTGGCTTCTCTGGCCACAACAAAACGCCAATATATATTTCCTTTTATGTTATAAAGGGGATTATTTACATTTTACTCTATTTTTTGGTCACACGAGCACGTATGACCAAAAAATATCACCTTGGCCACTGGGAGAAGACTTTCTTTATATTACAACATACTGTGGTGACGTCATCTTCTAATTAGTACACATTTAACATAAATACAGTCAAGAAAACAACTGAAACCGATCCTGTTACGTAATGTTCTTTTTTTTGTTTTATTGTTTCCACCCCGCTATACGTTTACCATATAATATGAGCGGTGCTGGAACTTTAACATAATCGATATTACCACGCATCAAAATGCGTCTCTAATTTTGCAAATTGAGATTTCTTCCATACATTTTCCTCTGGAGTATATTTTAGAAACGAAAAGTCACCTACATGTAACGCTTAATGCGATACGTGAGACAGGTTGGACGTAAATAATTTAGATGCATTTCTGGGAATCCGGATGAAGGGTCCATTAATTTTGTGGACATTATGTTAACTGTGGACAATGATAAATCTGCAGGGCCAACTCAGAAAGGAATGGTCAGTATATTATACATATGTAGATGTATGTACGTACAACTAGTAAATTATGTAATACACCCCTCGTATGGGTATAATTACAGCAGATTGCGCCTTAACTAACTCGTAAAATATATTGCTACTGCTGGACAATAAAATTTAGCTAATTGTTTGCTAAATGAGGATGGATTGTTGATTCTCATTAGAGATGTAAAATTTCGTTATTGCGGAGGTAAATAAAAGAACACGGAAAGCAAATAATGAAACAATAACGTGGCTTCCACGGCCAGAGTCAGTTAACACTAAACGTGTTCCGGGTTTGGACCGCGTCCTGATTAACAGAAAACTCGACACTTTCCTCACAATCATATGAGGCTTCCTCAAAAGAGGGAAAAGCTCCAATTAGCACGCTAACTCAACTCAAAGGCGAAACTAACTGTGCGGGAAGCAGCTGATCACAGTAACTCAGCAAGTGAACCTTGCCAGGAGGCGAAAATCGACTGCGGCTAAGAAATAACACAATTAGAAAAAATGTACAGATAGTAACTGGATGATTTTATTGATGATTCAACGATAATTGAGTTGGTGGCACCTGCAAAGGATGAGCAAGGAAAGTATGGGAAGCTCGAACCCAAGGGAGAAAGGTAGAGAAACATGGCATTATGTAATAGGAAATATTATTCAAGAAGAGAGAAGAACATGGGAAGAAACAGAACAGTTGGCTTAGGATAAGAAGAAATGCTCTATATTTGTTAATATTAATGAGAAATGAATGTATGATCCCGACACCCAATTTGGGTATAAGGGAACTACTGATTATGTACATACAGTGCGCCTGAAAAGTCTAGAAACACCCAAATAACAAAATAATCAATATGTCAACTAATCAGTGGCGTTTTTATAATGACCTTGAAAAAGTTCTGGTGTTATATATAATTTCTTTCGAATGGTATTTTTGCTTCATCAGATAGGCGTTGTTAGAAAGTTTTTGAGGAAAAAAAAGTTTTATTGATAAAAACATGAAAACAAGTGTTGAAAGTATTGGCCTTAGAGAGGAGCAGGATCAAGTTCATTATGCCAACAGATATCAAAATTTAAAGCGGTGATTGGCATCCCAGGGCATCCTCCAGTTTAGTCACCGAATAAGGTAAACTTCATTGTCTCTGTTGCCGTGGAAGTTGATTTGTTTTGTCAGTTACCAATTTCTTCGTGTTGGTAGTTAGTAGGTACGCACTTTCAAAGAGAATAACTTTTTATAGTACAATTAATATTTTCTCACCGCGTATTTCATGCTAAATATGGCTAAAATTATTTCCATCTACACTACAATACGAATACAACCATGAGTTCCACAAATTAATAAATAATGTAAATTGGAAAATGAGTGTAAATGAGGCTTTGGGAAACGGGGTACTACGGCGAGATTACTTCGACCAATTTTACAGGATTCAGAAGCTAACTCCGCAAACCAACAATTTCTCCGCCTAATCCCGGGATCTAAATTTTCTCCACTTCGAGGCTTCGGTTCCCTCTTACGCCGATGATTCCCTTCCTTACACCTTAACGATCCTCGCCCCCAGGAGTACCTTATTCGCTATCGCACGTGACTCTCCTTTTTGTCGTCGGCAAGTTTCGATCTGTAAGTTTCTTAATTGTTTCAACTGAATATGACTTATAGAGCGATAATGGTATTTATAAGTTTGTACCGGAGATTATTGATTTATAACATGCTCGCCGAATACAAATGAGATCACTAATCCCCCTCGTCTGAAACTTCGCCTTTCCCGATATAAATCCGTTTAACAAGCTATTGTTGAAACTTTAAATTATATAAGAAGTTGTTCCGTGAGTATGTCAATTTTCTAATTTAGATTGAAGTTTGTTGCGAGGGCGTTAAGCAAGTTTCCATAAGAGCTTTCCAATTTTTGGAATACGATACGTCCCTCATTCACTGTAACTGTAACGAAGCATAACTTCTAAACTTTGAGTTGCTTGTATTTTGCATAGTTTTAAATTATAAATATTAAAATAAAACTTTTGAGTATGGTGGCATAATTCCTTTAAGTTTAGCTTTAGTTATTTTTGCAATCGAGTTTGCTTGAAGTCAGGTTTCTGTAATTGTTTTTTGATTTTTTTTTTCATTTGTTTACCAGGTCGTTACTTAATTTCTGGTTATCTGGTTTCAAAGCAATAATTTCTGGATGTCCCTTTAAAAATGTTTTTATTTGTATCAAATCCTTTTGATTAAATAATTTAGTTTTGTTTTTGTTTTTTGTAATTGGTTAATTTTGACCTCACCGATTCCTTTCTCCTTTTTCATTTAACTATTGTTTGCTGCTTCTAAATTTGCAATTATATTGTCTAAAACGAGCATGTAATGAAATTTAGCTGAAATGTGTTTGCTTTTGAAGCAAGTACGGCGTTTCGTTATGTAAGTAAATTACTTGTTATTTACGTTTCAATCATTTCAATTCAAATTTCTGTATACCAGCCGGAACTTATGAATACGAACGCACATAAAGGCCCAAACAGTGCGTACTGCTTCAAATAAATCTCTATTGAATTTAATGTGTTTCAATGAAACACAATCGTGAAATATTAATTGCTTTCCAGATATTGAGGAACCTTTTATTTTTCAAATAACAGCTTTCCCAGAATATCATGCGGGGTATTGCTACAAACTTTATGAGTAAAGTTCGCCACTTTCCGTGCGCTTCATAGGCGAGCAGTAGGAACGCATCCAGTATGTGTTTGGCGGTCGGTTGGATAGCACGCGAGCGTAGTGTTGTATATACGTTATACGTAATAAAATCAATGTCCCATATCTTGTGGCAGAACAGATTCGAAGATGTTATCCAGAGGTTGATTAGCATTAATAGCGAGTACAATTGCAGTATTCTTCAAATTAAGTTAAGTTATTCCAAAAAATATTTTAATTATGCAAATATAACCTCACTAGATGTAGAACGTTCGTTTTCTGAATACATCGCGGCGGACACGTTTTGCAGAAATGTGGAAACGCAGCTGATGTTGAAAATGTACAACCGAGTTTCTCCAGTATGTCAGTTCACGGAAGACGCTTAAAACGGTAAGTGCTTTTTTTCTCTGTCCTGTACTCAAACTCACAAACGCAACACAACTCTGAAGTCACTGATTTCATACATTATTGATTTTACTTTTTATTCTTATTTTTCGAATGTTAACGCATATTGCTTTAATAGCAGAAAACCAAATGCCCGTTTCGTTCTCCCAGATAGAATAAACCTTTCTACCTCTATACTTACTTACATCTGTAGCAAGGTCGTCTCGCGTCATCACTCCATCGCATAGTCTAATATGCGGAGCATAAATTTGCGAAACGCCTGTAAAACGCACGGAAAGTGGCGAACTTGTGAGGACTATAGGGACTTATCAGAGTTCTTAAGAAAATAAAATTTCATCGTATGAACTTGCATTTTGGATTAAATTTTGAAACAATATAAAAAAATCAATAACTCTGAAAATATTATCGGACACCATACCGAGTGTACAAAAAATTAAACCGTCTTATAACATAATAATATGAAAAAAAAAAAACATCGTGGCTTTTTTTGCTGTTTATATACGTCGTTTGTTAAAATCGGACTAAAATCGGAAGGTATTTGCTAAGAAACTACTACAAGGAGATGTATTATGAAATCCCATCAAACACCTAGACTTAGAAATATCATTTGTTGATTAGCTGCTTATTCTTGATTAGCGTTAGTTATTGTAATGTCATTTTTCTAGATAATTATAGGAACGTTTAATAATTGCAAATGTTGGTATAAAATCGACAAGAACCTGACAACAGAATGGCGTAAATAATGTATTTTGGATGGTGAACAAGGCTTTATAGATGATGTCACCGAACATAGTTAAAAGAATAATACAGAATTTGAAAAACCTTTATATTAGCAGCATAGGTGCGCCATTTTAAAGTAAAATTAATCTTCTTCATCGGTACAAATGTAAACAGTTTTGTAGCCATAGTGTGCTCAGTAGGAGAATTGCCTATAAATTCTCACGTCGTTAGGAAAATACCGCTTTAGCCAGTAAATTATTTTAAAGTTATTCGCACCCTTGTAGATTCCCGTCGTACAGTTTAATTGAAGAATAACTCTACCACAATTCTCTCCGTACCTCGTCCTTACTTAAATATTCAATATGAGTGGCTAAATATGTGCATATATCAGGATCCTATTTTGGACGAACGCTTCTGTGTTAGACCGGTGCTTCTACAGCAGCCGCCGCTGTCGCCACCACTGAAATTGTGTTAATTTCCTAATCAAATTGAATGGGACTCCTTTTGCCTTAGAATGCATTAATTTACGTTTATTAACGTTTAGTTCCATTTCCATTGTTATTAAGCCATTACGAACTGAAACCGTGTACGTTTCCCGAAATGCACAGCCATCCATTTTAACGAATACGGAGACCATTTACGTCGTGGATATTTCTGTCATCTTGCGAAAATGGTAGATCTAATATGATTACGTGCGGAGATCTACTTTCGGGTGTCTGAAGTTACTGTTATATCGGAAATGCGCAGTGCATAGTTACACAGGGTGTTAATAGCTTTTGTTTTCGCATCGTCTAATTGGCTAGAACAATGAAGAATCTTCGCTTCGTTAGTACAATATAAAATTAAACTCGACATTAAAAGCTATGTTACTTATTTGGAGCAATTTAGCTTCTTTCAGGTTAGCAAATTTCAAAGATTTCATTTTTTCTTTTAGTGATAACGATTTATTAGTCACAAAGACACAATACTTAGAATTATATTTAATAGACTTAGGTTAAGAAATAGGGTTTTTTTTTTCAGACTGTAGCAGCCTGTATATACAAATTTAGTGATGCAAGTTTATATTTTTTCCGAATAACGCGATTCTCGTAAGCGCTGTAGTATAAAGTGCGAAATGAAAAGTGTACACAAAAGCTCAACGCCGTTATCGATTTACGTCAGGAGAATTTAGCCGTTCCAGACACGGCTACCCAAGCGAAAAGGGATAGCTATCCCGCAGCGGCAAATGTTTCTATTACTGTTCATTTAAGCATTTAAGATGACAACGTGATACTTTCCAAATACGCGCCAAATACTTTCGATAATCCCAAATAAATAGGCTTTCGCGTCCGCCGCACCTAAGTCGATCTCGCCAAACCGATATGGCCGAAGTCCAACAAGAACTAATGAACTAAAACTCGCAACAAAGCCGCAAACTAAACACAATACAGATCTGCTTATCCCTCAAGAAACATCCATTATACGAAAATCAATGGCCCACTAGATTAGTCCGAGGTGCCGTCTTAGAGCTCAATGGAGCAATTACTGGGGCGATTACGAACGTACTACACTCTGTTGGGCAAATTACTTGATACAACTGTCCTGAGGGCGGCTCGTTAAGGAGGCATTGTGTTGGACGTCGGTGCTGGAGCAGCCGAACGAACGGAATGGGCTAGGGAAGTATGGTCGAAAAGGCGCTCAGTCTCGTCGTTACGACTTAGCCGAACCGATGGAGAAGTTGCGGTTTGTTGTATCGCCATTAGCATCCCAGGCAGCGTTTCGGCGTCGCGACGGCGGCGACGACGACGACAACGCGAACGACACGCTCTTCCGTACTCGATTCTGCATCCGCTTTTGATTTATAGTCGGTCCTAAAGCGAAATTAATCAAGCTCGTCAAGGCAACAAAGTGTTGATTTATTTATTGATTAACGGTCTTGCCACACATTCTAACCTTGTCAACGTCTTTTAATAACCTTCTCGTGAATATAATGCCGAATAATTTATTCGAAGAGCGAGTCTCCGACGGGCTCCGTCGAGCATAATTCATTAAACACCTTTCCGAACGAGAAGTATTTACACCTTTAGAATCCTTTCGTTAAAGAATAGCGATATAAACGATTTGCGACGATTGTTTAACAGAAATACCTGTATGGCATATATATATATACAGATCACTGAAAAAATAAGAGCTTTTTGTCAAAGTTTTCAGAAAAATGTGATCTAATTTTAAATACATGGGATATGTCACGATGAGCGTTGGTTAAAAGTATATGGACAAGTGAGTAGAACAGAAATTCGAAAATTTACATAATTAAAAGCTAACTCGGGCAAAATATTTTCAACAGCCGGTATTTCTCTCCGGAAACAACCGTCAACTTCCCTATTTTAAATAGAACCGTATTATTTCTATGCCAGATTTGGATTCTGTGTTGAATTCTAAATGCTGAATCCTTCTCTACGTTGAACCATGTGAAAGAAAGCTTTTTTAGAAAACGTTGGCAAATTTAAAAATCGTTCTAGATACATACGTCTTGCCCGTGCAATGTTTTCTTATGTAGCTCCATAAATACTAATCACGTCTACAAAGTTCAACAAACAAAACATTAGCGACTCTCAATAAGCAAATGCTAACTCTTTAATTTATTAAAAAAAAAACATGTAAAATCTAATTTGAGAAATCAAAAATGGTAACCATTACCATGTGATAGGTCAAGGATCAAAAGAAAAACGACGCCGTTTGGCTAAACAGATGTTCTTGCTTCTTGAGGAGACGCTTCCTAACTGTTGTAGAGGCAAGACTTTTGCGTAAACGCTCGCTAATTTGCTAACAACCTAGCGTCCTTTTGAAATTTCAATCTAAATTCAAGCCGATGCTAACTATTATTGATTATGACGATTATAACCGATTTCCGATTAATTTATTCAAATCCACTTCGAAATTACTTCCTAACTACGAAGAGTTTCGAACCGACCGACTTTCGCGGGTACACTGACAGTCCCGCCCCTGTCTTTCTAGTCATAGCCCGATTTTCCCAGGCCCAAACCAATTCTCTCGTCGAAAAGGCCAAAATTCGCTGTTAGTTTCCCGAAAGAAAGCAATAAAGAAAATAAAGAGGAAACATTTTTGTTTTTCTTACCTTTGATATTTTGATATCGTCTGTTTTTGATATTATTTTTACGTTTTCTAGCTTATTAGTTTAAAAAAACCCATAGAGGGCATTGTTTTCTCACAAATTTCTGTTTGTTTGACTAATATTTTTACATTTCAAAGAGAATCGTTATATCCGAAGGGAGCCAAAAGTCCTGGGAATAAAATAAAATAAAAGCAAAAACATACGCTCACTCCGCGAAAATAAGAAAGATCTATAGAGAGAAGCAGCCAGTCAGTAGAAGATATTATCTAATGTTCCGAAGTCTGAATTTATTGAAATGATGCTATAATTGAACTGATTAGTAGTACTGTACCTAGGCTTTATTGGGGAGCCTTGAGGAAAATATGGCATAATTTACCGCCCGTATAAAAATGGTATCAATCTTATTGTGAAGTTTGCCGTTCTTCAAATGTATTTCCAATCTACAAAAGACAAGAGTCTCGGTAAAATGTCATTGTCAACGCAACAAAATATCCAGCGTGGAACAGTGGGAAAGCGTGCGTAAGAATAAGCCAACGAAAGCACGCAACCGTTTCATGAATATTTAACCCTGATCTCCCCATATACCGTTTTCCGCTGGTTCTTCTTTCGGAAAGCCCGTGTTGACTTTAAGTAATCTAAACATAATCAGGAGGTAATATACATTTACGGAACACGAATGGTTTTCGCTTATAAAAGATTCACTTTGTCCTGATGAGCCCGAAGACGCCCTTGTGTAATAACTTAGGGGGTGATTATATATAATGATTTTTCGCTCTTATTTTTCATTTTGCTCCTGCGCTTGTTGAAAATTCCCCTTATCATTTATTATTTTTTAATATTCTTGGAAATAACACATTTTAACTTTTTCAATAATAGAACTAATGTGACAACTAAAATTTAATATCCAATAGACTGAATTATAAGTTAAACATAAATCATCTTTCATACTTCAAGTTATAGCAGCAACGTAATTAAACTTTCTTTTATTAATGTTTCTCTCAGGTGCAAAGTAGATACTTTATATAAAGATTCTGTGAGAATCCGGACGAGGCGAAAATCAAATCTGCTCGTTCATCAAATTTTTATAACACCGGACTGTAAATTCTCAACGAGCGGCGATAAATATTCATACAACAGCGAGATCGATATTTTGAATATGCATTTATTCGATCAATTGAAACTGAACTCTGTACGGAGGTGGAAATAAACGCTAACGCTGCGGAATTTATGAATTTGAATTGAGTAAAGCGAAAAATGATGTCTTGAATATATTTGTGAAATATCACATATACATATACACATATACAGCAGATAATGGATACGTTACAGTTGATTGAATAATAAATATTATCCGTCATTTATACATTTTTCCCGAATAGCACAATGAAACTTCATTGTTGGTCAGCGTTTCTTAAGTGAAAATGCTGAATTTGACGAATATCACTTTAAAAGAAGTTGATTGGCTCTCGTTGTTAAAGATGTTTTCTCCTTTACATATTAAACTCGGCCTCATTAAAAACTTAGTAAGTGCTACAAATAAGGCTGGACCAGCTCTTTGAAAAAATCCTTGAGCTTGTATTATTTACTTGTATAACTTAAGTGACAAAAAACTTCCTTGGAGATGAGAAGACCGAAGGCTACAAGGATCTGGTCATGGGAGGACATGTTGACTTTGTTTGACGAATTCGGCTGAATTGTCTCCTTAAGGATCTACTTCCTTCACACCCATTTGAATTTCTTCCCTAATAACGGCGGCTAGCTCAGTGATCAGCATAGCGATCGTTTTCATCAGAACATTACTAAGATGGAGAAACGATATCAATGTAAATGGTTCACGTCAATGCTGGCTGATTATTGTTGGACGCCCATTTCCCTCGTCAATTACTCATAATCTTGTTCAGCACACCGAAATTGCTATTTTAATCTCGAAAGCATACACGTTTTGAATTGTTGCTGGTGTTGGCCCAACAGGGTGTATAAGTTTTTTAAAGCTTGTCATAACCTCGGGAGTCTTTTTGTATGTAAACTGTGCGTGTAGTGTTGCATCGTTTTGTTACTATCATCACTCGCGCCCCTCACCGTAATGGGTGAAGCGCAGTTAATTGCCACCCAACTACGAATGGTGACTCGGGAGCGTACTGGGCCCACTAAGAAAATTTGCTCTTAGCGGGGCCCTAACACACAGCGCTTAACTATGTCCAGTTAAACGCAGGCCCTCTTGCCACTGAATCAGTAAATGAAATGTGGTAAATACAAAAAAGAGACTAATTCTATAATATATTGGCTTCCGTCGGCGAGTAGCGAAAAATCGGATTTTTTTTGGTAAGATAGCAACTTGGCGCCCAAATGGAAAATATTTTTTTGTCCAACTATCTTTTCAAATGTTTTCTTAATGATCATATTGTTTTTTCCTTGGCCTTCTATTGGCATACCTATTGAATATAATATATATTTTATATAAAACATTATTGCAATAATTTACAATTTATTTTTATTAATTAATTGAAAGGTATAACCTAAAATCGTTATCATGAAATTTCCAATTTAAATGCTAAATGTCTAATCTAATGTTCTCCTACTAATATAGCTTTAGACAGGGTGGGTCACATCCTCGAGTTCGGTGGATTGTGCCGTTGTGAACGGGGATTTTTCAAAACGGTTTCCATTTTGTTATCAGATCTGTTTGTGGGCCTGATTTGAAGCTATATTAAAATTAGGTGTCGTGCTATTGTCCTAAAACTAGTGTTATTAGGGTTTTTTTTCAACATTTCGACAAACCGTTTGTTCGAAAGTGCCCATTAGACAGATGTGATTTTTGGTACCCAGATTATTAGACATAAAAGGAGCACGCATGCTCTTAAGTGATCCCGAATTGATAATAAGATGCCCATAACATTACGTTAAGTTTTGTTAGGAAAGAATTTACATTTCTATTTCTCCGACCTCAATTTCATTATCAGTTCAGTTGTTACTACTCCATATTGCGTTAGAAAGAGCGCTTTTTATTGAAGTGAAGATAGTAGCAGTAAAGCAAAACTTATTTCAGCTGTCAATAAAGTTTAAGCAGCGAAAGTTTCTCGCATCGAAGATAAATAGAAGAATGGAAGAGAACGCCGGCCTTCCCAATCAGAAAAATATAAAACTGATATACGTAGTGTCGGTCGGCGATTGTTCGTAAGAAAAAATAATATTCGGGAAGTTCGATCGACGATAATAGGCGACTACGTGTAATGAAAGCGAAATGATGGAATTAATTCAACTGCTGTCTGTGCTTCCGATAGATCGATCGGTACAGCACGTAAAGCTCAGTCGAATTAGGGGCACGAGCTTAAGAAACCTTTAATTAGATCAAGTGTGTTCCGCTAATGATTTGTTACCTGATTTTCTCTTCATCTCACCTTTTGCTTCTTTTCATTATCTTCCTTTCGGGAAAGTTCGTTACATTAATTTAATTCGTCATAGTTGATTTTATTGAATTTCTCTCTCGCGTGTTTTCGTAGTTTTCTTTCTTGTCCAAATTGGAGTAAGAGATTCGGAACGTCTGTCTAATTGTATATCTACAATTTCCTCTTTCAATATTTCACCAAACTGACGTATTGGTTCCGTTCAGATTGCGTATTCTGTACTTTCTTATTGTTAGTATAAACTAACTACCATCTAGCGGTCTCTTGACAATAAGCAAGTGTGGACACATTTATTTTGTACACTCCGAATGGCGTCAGGACTAAGATCTGCGGATCTGGGCGGTACTCTATTCGCCCTAACCCACCAATCCACTATCCAAGAAAGCAGTTGTTTAAAAATTCCCGAACAGGACGTGCCAAGTGCGGAGACGCACCATCTTGCTGATATCAAATATTTTGTAAGTCAGGATCATTTTCATTTGGAAAAATTTCTGCAAGAGCAGGTACAAATATATTTCTTAAAAAATCCCGATGATTCCGTGAGAGATTCGTCAAATAAGGATAAGGAAGGATCAATGACTCTACTATCTACTATCCGTCTCCACACATTAATTTTACGAAGGTATTGACGTAATCCAGAATTTTCTTTACTCCGGTACATCCAATTTTTCGGATTTACTGTTCCCTTCAGGCATAATGAGGTTTACTTTACTTTTTGCTAGGTTTTTATTAGTAGTAACATTTATCGTTGTTTTTTATTATTAATAAAATATATGTTTTCATCCTTAACAAACTTTTATTGCGAAACTCTGTTGTGTGAGGTATTACAATGTTGATGGTACCATTCAGACAATGATCTATAAATCTATAAATGATCTATGAAAATAAAAAAGAAAACAGGAATTTTCGATAATGTGAAGGAGTGGAGGAAAAATTGATGGAATAATGTTTATTTTTAAACAATAAAATTGAACTATCCAAGCATTTTTTCGAAAAATTAATTGCTTCAAATTTAACAAATCTATTCCATAACTTTGCCCCACACAAAATAGCAATTCACAATAATGGCGTTGTTGAAAGTAATCAAAAATTCGTGTTCTTGGTTCTTCATCTCTAAAATTTTTTTTTAGTTTTGCACCTATCAGTTTGTTGCTAATGTACCTCTTCTGTCAACGTAAACCCTTATAAATGATTGGAAAATTCGAAGTGTAAAAAGGGGTTGAGGCATTGGTTCTAAACAATTTCTTACACGGTTTTTGCGTTACTCTAACACCAACCGTTACAACTTCGCGAACAAAAATATAAGAGGGAGACCCCGAAGTAATTCCACATTTAAATTTTCCTATTGCTTGTTTCCCTTTATGTAAAGACGTCGAGATAAAAACAGTAATTACTTTTTCCTTAAAAATTAAGTAATTAGTGCGAACAATAAGCAAACGCTAAAAGCCAACAAAATGGAGTAACAAGTAACGTCTTCCTGTTCGCTCTAACGTCGTCGGTGGCCGTCTTCTCCGTCTATCGCGCTATTGCGGCATCTCGGCCAAATCTCGCAAAGTAGCCGAGAGAAGATGCGCAATTAGCGTGGTAGTTAAACGTGATCGGAATTTGCGGAGCCCGAAGGCAACGTCCCTTTGACTAACTCCGGAGTCGTTCATTCTTAGGCGGCTCTCCGTTGTGCATTAATGTTGTATGTACGCAATTACAACGTACATATGTATATGTACAATACACGTATCAGATACATGTGAAACTGACAGGATAACTACGTTGAGTTCTCCTGAAAGCCACCGGACAAATCAGCCAAAGGGAAGCAATTTTCAAGTATTTGAAGATCACGTAATATGTGTGATTTTTCGGTATGATGTTTGTTTATTTTTACAATTTACGACATGACTTGATATTTTCTCTATTTTAGAACATGAAAGGCCTTTTATATGCGGGTGTTGTCCTGCAAATTGTCTGCCAGCCGCACACTGGAATGATGATGATCCTTTACGTGAAAATATTACTACTTTACTATTGACTGTTCACTCTCTGCTTGACACGTTCATATTTTTTGTCCTTTTTTGTTACGAGGCGAAGCAGTGTTGATGACCTCTTACCTCCAATTTGTACTAGTTTGGGATTTTCTCTAATACATGTAGTAAGATGTTTGTTAAAAGAAAAAAGGAGTTCAGTTCGATTTCATATTTTAAAAAAATTTGTATTAGGCAATTGCGTGATTCAAAGAGAGTATTGATATTTTCCTTGTGATTAGTGCCTGTTACAATCCAATAGCTGCAATCCAAATATACAAAAATGCGTGCAGTACGTTTCAAGCAATCCATTCATCCAAATGTTGCGTTATTTTAAGATGTAACAGTTCTGCTTCAAATTGAGGACGTCTTGCATAGTAATATCTGAATTCGTTCAGTAGCCTTTGATTTTTTGCATGATGGATAACGTTTAATGGTTTTTTGTAGTCCATTTGTAAATTATTTACTGTTACCCACCCATCCTGGATGAAGTTTCTTAAGGTGGAGGAGCGAGCACTGTAGTATTTGATACGCGAATACCTACTCGAACATTGATATCGCTCTCACACTAGTAGACGTTAAGAACTTGGGTTTTTCAACCTACGTACACTGCCGTTCAGAGAAGTTCGGTCGGTTGGTAAAAAACATGAAAAGGTTACAGAAACAAACGAAACTAAAAACAAAATGCAATTTTATTGTATGTACAGGTAAAAAAGACAAAAATAAATAAATTAAAATTTATTCTGGCCTAATATAACATACTGAACATTATATTATTTTTTTTCATCGAAAAAACCTCCTTTGCTGTTAATCACCACCCGAACTATTCTAGGCATTCTTGCGATAAGTTTTGTTAAAACGGACTGTGGAATATTAATCCATTCATGTTGCAGAATATTCCGTAAATGTTCTTGTGAAGTGGGACATATTTTTCCGATCCTCCCGTCCAGTTCATCCCACAGCAACTCTATCGGGTTCAAATCTGGGCTTTGTGGGGGCCATTTCATTACTTTCAGGGTGTGCTGTTCTTCTTACTTCTTTAGATAGTTCTTGCACACTAACGCAGCCTGTTTTGGGTCGTTGTCATTCATGAATGTAAAGTTACGGCCTATTATACGCAATCCCGATGGCACTACATGATTCTGGAGTATTGCAAAATAATTTTCCTTCCTCATTACACCCTGCAGTCTGCATAAATCTCCCGTCCCAGCAAAGGAGAAACATCCCCACACTAACACAGAACTACGCCCTTGCTTCACTGTAGGCACAATGCAGTTCGGGATCACTTTTCGGTTTTAGATCTTTGGACATAAACTCGTCGATTTTGCCCAGAAACCTCAAACTTTGACTCGTCACTCCAAAGCACGTGTTTCCAATCATCTAACAACCAATCTAGCTAAGAATGGGCCCACTGTAGCCGTTTTGCTCTGTTGCCCCGACGTAATAAGGGTTTTCGAAGGGCAATGCGTCCATGAAGGTCCGCTTGTTGAAGTCGACGTTTTACCGTACTCGCCGAAACTTTTTCTTCACGGCCGCGATTGACTTCGGCTGCTATTTGTGGCGCTGTTAATTTTCTATTGCGTTTGCTTAATAATACCCTTCTCAAATCTTCAGCTTTTGTTGTTTTCCTAGATGCTCCAGGACGAACACTATTTTCTATAGTTCCAATTGTCCGATATCGTTTTATGATGTCATTTACTGTTGAACTTCTCATATTAATTTTTTCAGCAATTTGTCACTCCGAATATCCTTCTTCGAACAGCGTAATAATGCGTGAACGTTTTTCTACACTGGTAGGCTTGCCACGTGCCATTTTGAAGTAAATTTTCTTAAAACTTTCACGCAAAAACGACAGATGCACACCAACACACGTTTAACAGTAAAATGAAGCAATTTTATATCTTTACGCCCGTGATAAATAAACAAGTGAGTGATACTGCGGTATATTTCCTAAACGTATTGTTCGTTAATAATCCCCAAACGACCCGTTTCGAAAGATCGGTACTTCCGAGAAATTCTTGGAATGATAATAAAAGTGACTTTATTGTGGTTGTCGCAATATTTCTACTTTACATAATAATTTATGGCTTTAATCCCTTAGAAAAGAGTGTATGCTTAATATTTTTCTAATTTTATGTATTAATAATTGTATACAGTGTGATATAATAGATTTTTATTGTATGACCGAACTTCACTGAACGGCAGTGTACATCTAAGTCGTTTCTCTTACTCCTTCGCAAGCAACTTCAAGCAACCAACTCCTTTTTCCATATGGAGCAGACTTTATGAGCAAGTACAATATGACCATAAATGAACGTAATCAAGAGAGTCCTGTTTTTTTTTTATTATCTTTTATGCTGGTTACAACTACATCTGGCATTGCAGCAGTGATTGAAACTAAAAGGAATTAACAAATAAACAACACCTATCCTAGAAGATCTCGAACGTAGAAGTATGGACCCGGAGGAAGAATGTTTATAAATTATGTTTTCAAGATCAAACAGATATGTTTAAAATAAAGAGAATGAAAGAAAAAAAAACATTATGGAATACATCAATTCACCTTGGCAGCGTTTGCGCATTGATAACTCCCTAATTCTTTTAAATGGTAATTAATTATACCGGAACATATTCCTAACCATTACAAACATACAATTTAACCTTACTTGTATAGAGAAACAATTGAAAATGCGGTGTAATTATAACATTATATTTCGCTATGGTAATTTCCTCTTCAGTCGTATTTTTCGTCAGCATATTTACAGTCGTAATGGGGACGTGTATGCCGAAAGTATTAACCTGCGGCAAACCCAAATTATTTACCGTCTACCTCGAAACGACCCGCGTATCCATTATGTTGTAGATAGCAATCTGTGACACTTCACCCTGGGCATAAATAAGCAATTAATTTCTCGGCAAAAAGAAAACATAGGAAATAGACGCGGGGAACCGCAGTAATTACCGAATACATAGAGCTCATGATAAAGGCAACATTTGGCCAGATATATACTGATATGGTCACCTAAATGAAAAATCGAATCAAAATAATAATCACAAGTCCCTGTCTTTTGTTCTCAAAGCTTTCTACAAAATAGTTACAGTAACTGTTTTGCGTTTATTTACATTTGTTTTGAAATAAATATTTGAAATCCTATTTTCTGTCGTTTTACATCAATGCTCGGAATGCTTTTCTCTTTCATTTTCTTTAGCTTTTCGAGGTTTATTTTCTTCAATTTCTTCTAACTTGATACCTTTTGTAGTTAGCCTTAAGAATGAGCGTTTCTGATGTTATAAACTTGCGCTGCTGGATTCCAAATAATATATATTGTGTGAGTTTTGTATGTTTTTACAAAGAATAGGATTAAAATGTAAATTATTGAAAATAATAGGGTCCTCCACATAGTAATGTTGATGGAGTCTTAAAAAAAAAAGCAAAAAAAAATACTAACCGAGATTAATTCGAATTCTGCAAATGTTTAGTCAAATTTTGATATTTTACGAATATTTAAATTAAAATAATAAAAATTAATAATTAAGGTGTAAATGCACACACTTCACCTCGATGGATACTCGGTCTTCGGATGATGAAGATGAGGATCGACGCATCGTCGAAATAACTGTGACGGATTAATCAATTAAACTTGTGTGGTGCGGAGTGCGCCGATACTCTGTGTTGTTTGGATTTAGTGCACTTTGCATATTATGTGAAATCAATTTTATTCTCTATCTTCCTTGATGTCGGTGAAGTGAATGTGAAATCAATTTTATTCTCTATCTTCCTTGATGTCGGTGAAGTGAAGCAAATTAGATCGCCGGAGGCGCCAAGCAACAATTATCTAATTCTCTCAAAATTATTTACGTTGCCCCCTTTTCAAATTTTCGATTTGTGACAGTTTGATAGGTGGTACTTTTTTGCAGCTTATATCTTTGTATCTAACTAATAGATCGTGCTACGTTTCCTCCAACGGATTCAATTCGAGGCATTAGACACCGTCTTCTAGCATAGCACAGGGAACAAACCTTGGTCCTTCCTATTCAATATATATATATTAATGATCTTCTTGAAACATTGAGCTGTAAAGCTCTGGCTTATGCAGATGATCTCAAAAATTTTACAGGAATAGAAACATTAGATGATTGCAAGAAGCTGTTGGAGAATCTTCAGATCATCCAGTATTGGTGCGACCGTAATAGAATTAGTCTAAGCATTGACAAATGTGCGATATTGAGCTACCCGAATACCACAACGCCCACTACTTTCTCCTACGCAATAAGTGAAATCCTTATACCACGAGTGGAAATATTTAGAGACTTGAGTATTTTGTTTAGCTCATTATTACGTTTCAATGGCCACATCCGTGATATTTATGCATCAACCAGTAAAGCCTTGGGCTTTATTATAAGATCCTGCAAACAATTTACTAATTCCACAGCTTTGAAGTCCCTATATTATGTTTTTGTCAGAAGTAAATTGGAATACGCTAGCGTTGTATTTGTACCTTCAGCTTTCCGTGAAACGTGTGCAGAGACGATTTTTCTGCCATTTTAAGTTGGATGGTTCGTACCGGGAGAGAAATATAGATTACGATAGTCTCTTAGATCGCCATTCGTTGGAATCACTTGTTAGCAGGAAAGAAAAACAAAGCGCCAAATTTATATTACAGCTGATCCACAATAAAGTTGATTCTCCGTCCTTGCTAGCTCAGATAAATTTTGTAGTGCCAACACATTTAACGCGTTCCTTCGATACGTTCCTAACACCCAAGGCAACAACCAACAACACGTTGTTGAAGGCTCCGTTGTACTACATGGTTCGTAATTGTAATAAACTTTATCCGGATCCGTTTCTCTCGTAACGTATTACTATTATTTCACATGTTACTTCATTGTTTAACCTAGTATGTGTCGTTTCTATCTTTGTATTTCATTTTCCTTCCACTGCCTTATTATTATTATTATTATTATTATTATTAAAACAAACATATTTATTTTCCACATATTATTCATATGCTCGTTTATAAAATTTTTAATTTAGTGTTAAAATAATTTTAGTTGGTATTGCTTTAATTGGACATTTAAACATTTGAAACTTGAAACAAATAAAACTATTTATACGATTGAATTAATTTTAGTTAAATTATTGAGTTGGGCATATAGTCTGACTTCCTGTCGAACAACACAAAAGTATCGGCACATTTCGCACCACAAATAAACTTGTGTGGCGTGGAGTATGCTGATAGTTTTGTGTTGTTTTCCAGACTATCTCACAGCTCTTGCTATCATTATTGACTTCCTGTCACTTCACTTTAGTCATTAAATCATTTTTACTAATAAGTAGTGAAGTTGATCCAAATTTAATTCATCTAATAGTGACTTTATACACTGTACAATTTTATATTTACATTGATAAAACCGTCAGCGATTTAAATATTGCAAAATCCTTCAAGCAAAACAATTGCTGTAAATACGATAAATACATTCTTTCCGCTGACTTTCCATTTTGCATTAAATTTGTTCAGTACGTTTTTTTTTTTAGAATGATTTACTTTGTAGTCAATTCTCTTAATTGCGATATAGAGAATAACATTTCGTCAGCTGGAAAGGCGTGCCAAACCGCAGACGCAGCTTCTACGTACTTACCTGCCTGGAAAATTATCTCACGTATCTTGTTAACTGTTACGACGACTTCTACTAAAACACTACTGCAATTTACTCACATTGTTACGTAACGATCATAATTTCGGGATCGTTGTTAATCATTAAGCTTCCAGGGTTATGTCTTGAAATCGTCGCTTTCTCGTCGCCGGTACAAAGTACCGACTTGATACGGAACAGGAATTCCAAATGTAAGAAAGGGATGTCAACAGAAAACGCGGAAAGGCGGACAATTTTCCTAATCAGATAAGGCGTGATTAAGTTACCGCGGATTAGTGCGCAAATTTAACGCCTGTCAAGGTCGATATCATCGAAAATTTACTATCTCCGCAAGTGAGATGCTAATTTGATAATACGAAGGAACTTTATTATCAACGGTTAACATTTACATGGAAGGTTTTAATAAATTAACGGTGTAATAAGAGGGTTTTGGTGCGCTGGAAAGTAAGTAGTGTCTGAAACGCAAACATTGTCCATTTTAGTGGCAAAATATTCTAACGGCTTTACAAGAATAAAATGTAGAGTACATTATTTTTGTATTATTTAGTGCAATATAACATTGGTTTAAGTGTATTGGATTGCTACTTTACTGTCTTATCTATAAACATTTCCTACGTCTAGCTTATACTGGACGGCGCAACGTTGGATAGCCTTTAATGTTGAGTTATTAGCGATTTGATTGAAAATATCCTCTATTTTTTAGATTTTTCGAATCAGCGGATTATCTTGCTCAAGATGAGGTGCGTCCTAATTTTTTTTTTTTTAAGTAATTATTTTTCAATAATAATAACAAGGACTGTGGCGTAGTATAGCAAACAACACAAAAGTATCAGCACACTCCGCACCACACAAGTTTAATAAATTAATTAATCCGGGACAGCCGTTTCGAAGATGCGTGGGATCCTCATTCTCAACAGGCGGCCGAATTCGGTTAATTGCTTATCCACGTTTACGTATAAGAAAAAAATTGTTTGAATATTGATCTTCAATCTCATTTATAGGTATCCTATTGAGGTGTCTTTTTAACACGTGTCGTCTGAACTTTGAAACAAGAATTGAGCGTAGACTTTCACGACCGTAATCCGTAGTAGAAATATCTTTCGGGTGATGTCGTGCAGTTAATATTTTACTTGACGTTTCGCTGACCATGCTGTCAGCTTCTTTAGAAGATTTCTAAAGACTGTCTTTAGAAATCTTCTGAAGAAGCTGATAGCATAGTCAACGAAACGTCAAGTAAAATATTAACTGCACGACATCACCCGAAAGACATTTATGCTTTGAAACAAGAATTTTGTGAAGTAGAGGACCATTTTATTTAACCTTTCCCTTGTTAATTTCAGATTTGTTTGGCCCGTGGTCTACAATTGCTGCTGGGTAGAAATTCGATAAGAGCAGAAGAACATCGGGCAGAGTTTCTACCACTGTTAATTTTTTTTAAGCGATTTTTCTGCCAAGTTAGAAAACGGATTATCCATCCTGTCCTTTGTCCTTTGGGTTCACACATATTGTATAAGTACGGACGCAGTTGTAGCCCCTTGCTTTGTGCTAATGTAGGGTATGAAAAATGTTTTTGAATCGCACATCATTAAAATTTTAATTCCGTATTTATCTGGCTCATTAGGACAAAGCTACAGTTCTCTCTGAAGCCTAAAAACTGTAAATTGTAACGTATTAGCGGAGAGTATAATACTCTTTGAAACTTTCACTAAAGTTGTCCGATAATTCTCTGATGGATGCATTAATATGTGGAAAAACAGGATTAAAACAAATTACTATAAATCTAACATTAAAAAACCTCAAACGCAAGCAGACGCAATCGCACACCAACTCAGGCAACTGCTCGTTAATTGTGATTGCATTCGTTCACGCGCATTATTCGAATTTCGGGAATTTCCTATTTCACGTTTTATTATCTCTCACACCCCCATATCTTATTTTTTAATTCTTGTACAGAAACATAGCTAAAACCAATATGAACGCGATTCATGCTAGATACTAAAACACGTATTTCTCTGAATTCATTTTTATTAACCTTTTAATTATAGAACCGCTAGGAATATCTAATGTCTATCTGTGTTCCTAGACGATTGTGGGTTCCGTGTTAAGTAAATACATTTAAAAAGTTGAAGAAACAAATTACTTTTTATCGAAGTCCCAATTCTGACCCAGTCTGCGCGTTCGTAAACAAACTTCATCGAAGTATCTTTAAAATTTCATATCAATATTCAAACTTTGCTCAGAGAAAGAGGATGTAAATAAACTTGCCCTATCAAGTAACTTACCGAAGTTACGCGTGTATAAAGTTGGCTTTGATATTCGGAAGCAAATATAAAGTTAGACGAAGATAATTAGGTACCTGCTGCTGTTGATGCAATCGATTATTAAGTTCATTCGATATGGGTATAACCGCTTAAATTTAATTCGCTGCGTTTGTTGCTTTACTATTTCTAAAATGATGGTAATGTACCGTATAAAGAACTTCAATCATAGGAGGTATGAATCGAAAAACTAATATCCATGAGAGCAAAATAATTGAAATATTTTGCTTGCAGTTATGCGGAAACGTTTTGGTAGTATTGAAGACGTTGTCAAAGATTCGCAGAATTGCTTGCAACTTGATCTCTCATTCGCCGGTTTAGATCTTCAATGTTGTCTGGTCTATTTGAAATCTTCTTATCGTGTAGGGCCTAGCTGTCCAATCAGTTTGCTGCAATTTTCATTTCGTTCTATCTTTTCACTATTCTTTCGTAAAATTCAGTTCTCTGATCAAAATCACTTTCATTCAATTCGTGATGAAAGCAAATGAATGTTGCACGGATAATAGTTACGTTTCAATATACCTACTTTGAATTGAGGCTTCGCAAATATCATGATTCAATGATACCCGCCGTGTTGAAGTCTTTGGATTTTGTGTTCAAAGAATGTTCGTCCTTTGTAGCACTTTTTTCTCCTTTATAGCGCTCTTTGATCTTCTCGACGTTGGTCTTAAAGATACCATCGGCATTGATATTGGTTTTCTACTACAATAATTTTTTTTGGAAAGTCTCTGCACTATACCACAATCGCGTCTTCTACCTCCATAACCTACCACTATCGAAATTTCAATTCCTTCCGTTTCACTTAAGCAACAAATTTTGCGATAATTAACTAAGTAACAAATTCAAGCCAACTACTTTTCGTTTGTTTGGTGACCGATTTGTTTTAATCTGATCTTTTACCATTCTGAATTCTGAAAAAAATCCTTTCAGCCTTTCAAATGAAGGTACAAGCATAAATTCTTCTAATTCTATACGAAATTTACAAGATTTTCGTTTATTATTTCTTGAGATATTTAGTCGTTTCCACACGTTTTGACCACTCTGTATGTATTTTTTATAATAGACAAACCGCACACCTTCTCATATATTTTGATATTGCGGAAAGTGGAACTGCTTCTTCGTAAATTTATTCTTTACACAGGTTTTGGGTATTGATGGTTATTTTTTTTTTTTTTTGATACAGGTCGTCTGTTAATGGAGGGAAACGAAAAAAGTGTTTTGTTTGTGTTTTTTATTTTTATGCACGTGACACTGAATTACTTTTAAACATATGTATCTATATAAAGTACAGAGCGTTCAAGATGAATAATTCGGTTTGATGGACATGACCACAAAGAAGAACAAGCGCAAACATTTTTTTTTTCGTTTTCCTCCTTTAACAAATGATTTGTATGCCAAAACAAAAGATAACCATCAATATTTAAGTAATTATACTAAGATCAAGAAAAAGAACGAGATCTTTACACATATGTACGTACGGCGTCACACCTTGAAAGCAATTGAGTAAGCCATAAATAAAATAACGATTCTATATATCTGATCAAAACAATTGGTCCACCCTCTTTACACCGAAACGGCATGGCATTTGTTTTTTAAACTAGTAGAACATAACATACTGTATTCTGAGAGGTTAGATCTTCTGGCGAACTAATTTGCGATAAATTGAAAAAGAAAAAAAAAAGTTGGCAACATTGTGTTTACTCGATATTGGTGAAACAATTTTCCTCGAGGCCATCCATATAAAAAAATCCTTTTATCACAAAAACAACTTAAAAATTCCTTTTGCAACTGTCCCATTTCATGTTATTTTAAAAGTAAGAAAGGAAATCATTTCCTTCCAACGTTTTTCCACCATCTCTTTTCCGAAACATCATAGAACGTAAATCGGCAGTCGTTCATTTCAAAGAATTCCGTTTCCGTTCTTTTTCTCTTTCCACCCGCTGTACTTCGTAACCGAATTAATTAACGTTAATGAATCAAAACAAATCCGAAGGAAAGTTTCTCGCGTACGTCTAATCCGGCGTAATTTTTCATCGTTAAGGAAAAAGTTTTCCCAACACCGCGCCGAACAAACTGCTACAATACAATTAGGCAATATTTATAAATTAGTGCGACTAAAAAATTTTATGTCAGAAACTTGGCTAATATAATATAATTTGTCCAGCGCGAAAACAAGGGAAAATTGAATATAAGAACCTGGTACACTGTTTTTCCTGGTGGCTATAATGAACAGATTTTATGTAGATTTAGATATATGGTTCATACTGCTCCAATTATCACAAATTGAATGTAACAAACTGAAAATGGGGTACAAAACGACAACCACAACAAACCACTTATAATTGCTGTTGTTTTTAATCTTTCTAATGGAAGATTAGAATCAACAAATTCGCAAAAGAAACAAAACGAAAAGCTTGCAGAACGCTGCTTCAGCATGAATTGGCATGCATAAATTGGGAAGGCACCCACGTATATACCTGCGCAGCGTAACACAAAGAAACCGATAACATAAGCATTAACATTTTTCATTTCCTTTCTTGGAACGCTCGCGGATACGTAAACGTTTGCGTTAGCGTGGATCTCCTTTTCGTCCCTTAACGATATAATTTATGCGGTGACGTTTATAAATCGCCGTGCAAGCATAGAACAGAATAAACAAGCGGATGCCCGTTTTTTACATCTAGAATGCGCTCGTTTCGCGAAATTTATATTCGCGCAACTAAACAGCTGCTTCTTTAATCGCCGAATGCTAATTTCAATCTGGCTTTCGCTGGCGGTCGAGAGCACTTAAAAAATGTCCAATTAAAGCGGATGCAAGCGAAACTCCCAGCAAAACTGATGTTCTTTACGTTTGTTCGTTAGCATGACTTTTACATATTCGCGATGGTAAAACAAGGCGCTTTCTGAGGAACTTACTTTATTTTATAAACAACAGAGGAAACTAATGAAGCTATTGTTTGAATTATCCGGAAGGAGTAAAGGGTAAAAGTCAAATAGCGAAATAAACGATTGAATACGCAGCATTTGTAAATCAGTTTAGTTTCTACAAATGTATGAATTTTACACACAAAAATATCTTCTTCTTGCCAACGCCATTTATCGAGCTCCTCTCATACAAAGACGAATGTAATAAGCATTTGCTAAGATGCAATAAGTCAAAGGTTCGTATGATAGACATGCATCACACTATACAATACTAATTAATTTATTAAGAAATATCTTATGCGATATTACTTATTTTATCTGAAATAAGTTTCAGTAATTTGCCATAATTTTCCAATAAATTCCCAAATATTTTCTGTATATTTATAACCACTACAAATATTAACTTGCGCATGTTTCGCAACATTGATCAATGCGCTTGCTTCGTAAATTTCCATACATTTTTTACATTGTAGAATTGAATATGAGAAGAGATCACATCATAACGTATCATCAATGAATAATGATTTCAATTCACAAACTACGACGGTTCCAGTCGGGCCTCTGGTTAGTTATCAATATTCATAGCTGCGTGTTTGGTTTATTTCCGTATTGTTTGCCGGTCCCTTCGATCGATACACGTGCATATATACGAGATCAACCGAAAGTTCCAATTCATTGTGGACAGATTGCGAAATTTGACGAACACAATTACGATGTGCTAACTACGCGTCATAGTTTTAATAACCATGCGACTAGACATGGTCGCATAGTCGCATTAGTCAATAGCAGTGCGTACATAATACATACGAAATGAAATTGAACGAATTGTGTGAATTGGAATACTGCGACCAGCTCGTTAAGTGAAATGCTTACCCTTCGAGTTTATTGGATTGCTACGTGTATTACTGTTTTATTCTATAAACATTTCCTACGTCTAGCTTATGCTGGACGGCGCAACGTTACGATCCTTTGGTATAACCTTTAGTGTTGAGTTGTTAGTGGTTCGATTGAAAATATTCTTGGAAAACCCTGTATTTTTTAGATTTTTCGAATCGGCGGATTATTTTGCCCAGGATGAGGTCCGTTCTAGATTTTTGTTGTGATTTTCTTCTTGGTTATATGAAATAATAATATTACACAGCTTTCGCGTTAGCACATTTAGCTTCAACAAGATTACTTATAAAAGGATATTTTGTTGTTTTATATTTTTATATCCAATCGAACCCCATGTTCGCAATAAAGCATATTCATTGGGTCCTTTCATTTCTTTAGAATCTGAAATTAAATAGTGAAGCTAGGAATGTTAAGATGGTTGCTTGTACACTGCCCCAAATTGTTAATGTCTTCTTTATGGGATGAATAGAAATTTCTTCTTAATATAAGCTAAGAGATCCCAAAAAATATAATGCTTAGAGGGATGGTTCGGGGAACAGTACCCGGTTTATGTCGCTGCTTTCTGAACGGCAGGCATGCGTTTCTTTGGCACTAGAGGGCGCCAAGATATGTCGAGTTTGTCGTTTTGAAAGTTGTGAGGCAATAGCGATAGAAGGTAGAGAAAAATTACTCTCGAAACCACGCTGATGACGCCGGGTAGGCAGAAACATGTCCGTGTGTTAGTGTAATTTTTTCTCTCTCCTTTCCTTGCGTTTTCCGTGAATTGTTCCATCAATACCATGAGGAAGCTAAGCTATCTTAGCATTATATTTTTTGGTTATTGTTTCTAGGTATTTTCTGATGTGTTCTAAGAGATCCCAATAGCTTTACGGATCGACGACCTATTAGCGTTTTGTCTGTATTGTCAAAGGTCTTGGAAAGACTCGTTGAAAAATAGCTACGTGTCACATTTCTCGTTTCTATTTACGATCTGGTACTCAATCCGGTTTCAGATCAGGTTTCAGTTGTGCATCTGCTTCAGCTAAAATTACTGATGACTTTATAACTGCAAACCTTGATCAGATTACGAGACAGACTTCTACGAGGCCTTTGACACTACTTACTGGTGCTGGGTGTCGCTCGCGTCTTCTTGATGATATTTAATTGCATGCTAACGGCGTTGAACTTAAGTATTACATTGGTTTGTGTCCAGCGGGCTTACTGTATTGGACGTTGAGGTTAAGAGGTAGCTTTGCGACTCTCTGGCGTTATATATTAATTTCTGTGATACAGTTTATGAAAATTGATTGGACCAGGTTAAGATTTGCACAATTCATGTTAGCGAGTTATATTCACAGGAGACATCTTATAAGCTTTCAGGATTGGGATGGCTGGCTCAATATGGTTAGGCAGCAGAAATTGCATTTTGTCTGTTTTTTTTATTGAATTTTAAACAACAATATTCCACCTCATCTTACAAATAAACTTACATTTAGTTTTTTATGTAGCAGCAACCGGATTTTTAAAGGAGAACCTCAAAGGATAGGTAAGCTACGCTTACAACAACACTTGTCAATTTCAGTTCTAAATACGAAAATTATTCTTGCAATTTAATATTTATTGTTATTGCTTTATCGATAAGTTGTCTAGAAACATACAACCTTTCGTATTTGGAATCGAAGATTATATTATCATGTTTTTATTAACGGAAAACTTATGTAATTGATCTAATCTGCATCTTTGGCACTAGACGGAGCCAAGAAATGTCGAGTTTGTCGTTTTGAAAGTTGTGGTATTAATTGTGAGGCAACAGCGATAGAAGGTAGAGACATGAAAAATACTCTCAAAACCACGCTGATGACGCCGGGTAGGCAGAAACATGTCCGTGTGTTAGTGTATTTTTTTCTCTCTCATTTTATTGCGTTTGCCGTGAATTATTCCATCAATACCATGAGGAAGCTAAGCCATCTTAGCATTATATTTTCTGGTTATTGTTTCTAGGCATTTTCTGATGTGTTCTGTTTAGATGTTACTTGTTTATTTATATGTTACACACGTCTATAATTAAGCCAACATGGATGTAATCAATAAAATAAATAAATAAATAAATAAATAAAATAATAAAAATAATAAATAATAATAAAAAAAATAATAAAAAAAAAAATAAATAAAAATAAAAAAAACAAATAAATAAAAAAAAAAAATAAAAAATAATCAATAAAATTCCACTGCAACTATTTTTAACGTACCAAGTTCACTAAACCTTGTTTGTTTAACTCTGGTTAAATGCCACATATAAAGAAAAATATCCATCCTCATCATTGATTTGTTTTATTTATGCATGTAATCTTCTTAATTGACTTGTTTTTTATACTCAAGTAAGTACGTGAAATGAATCATGATAATTTGATAATGCATTAAAAAAAGACAATGAATTGGAGTATGAACTTTACATCGTATAGACTTAGAATGCCGTTCAAATTCATTCAAACGTCAAGTAATTTAAATTGATTTTTACTAATCAAGATGCAATTACAAGAAAAAAATAATTGTATAACCCAATACTGCAACAAACCGTTTTATTTTAACGGTTTCGGAAGTACAATTTAATCATCGATTCCGTTTCTTCGGCATTGACCATGTAAATCATCTTCGGCATTCCTACGAAGCACATAAATAACTATTTATAATTATCAATCGATATCGATTGCTTCGAAAATCCAATTCAAAGATGGACGTATTCAACTAAGAAAAACCCATTTTTCTTAAATAATGATCTCTAATTTTGATAAACTGTATCTATTCTATTTCATAAAATATATAAAAATATATCTTACTTCCTACGATTAAATATACTGGCTTCTGAATTACTGAAAGAAATTTATAAAATAATTAATAATATAATAATAATTTATAAAAATATTGATCAAACGAAAACAGCGATAGGTACCAGATTCAAGGAACACATCAAGTGTTATCGCTTCGGTAGATTAGATTCGTCGAGTGCAGCACAACATATAAACGAAACCGTGCATAATATTAAATTAGAAAACTTGAAATTGATCAAGAATGTAACTTCGCCGCGGGAATTAGACGCTTACGAGACGGTTTACATAAAAAATGCAAAGCCCGTATGGTTAACCAACTACCTGTCTCTGTCAATCAGGTCAGTTACATCGCCTTTAGACGCACTGTTTCAGATCTGTTAAAGAAAGAAAGAATGAAGAAGAAGAACGGAAATAATTTACTTTTATGTAGCTATGACATATCTATGGTTTTCATACCAAGTTAATAATTAATCTTAAGGTTGCGCAGCGTTGTATTAAGCTCGGTATATTGTAATGTAATTTCATTTGAATACCTGCACCAATATCCTAATTTACTTTCATTTATTGTTGAGCTAGAGCTTATTTCAATGGTAAAGAATCCATTACGCCACATGGGTACTAAACGAATATACTCCAGGGTGTTACTGACGATACACTTACAATTAGTGCAGGTTTTGATGAGAATATGTATTGTTTGCTATTGAAAATGTCTCTACTTTAAAACATATTTCATTTCTATTTCTGCTGATGTTAACAGTCTTTAACTGTTTGTATGCTGATTTTGCTGATACCCCGAACAAGACAAATCTTGCCTACATAAAGATTTCTGTTATTGCTACAACTATCTTTTCTATTCTATAGATAAAATTGTAACTTTCGAGCGGGCTCGCAAGGATCGTATTAGTATGTAAGTAATAATGATAGCAAGGACTGTGGCGTAGTATGGTAAACAAAACATAAGTATCGGCACCCTCCGCACCACACAAGTTTAATTTATTATATAGTAATATAATAGTTAGTCCGGGACGGCCGAATATTAACATCGACCACCGGCTACCGAGCCGCCGAGAGTTACAACTCTATCTATAGATATCTCTAAATATAAATCTGGAATCTAAATAATAGTAAATTTGAGCTAGCGTCATATCTTGTGATACCATAATAAATGTTGAAACCTGGCAACGGAGTTTTTTTCCCACTCGGGAAACTGATACGACTGAACGACGATAACACATCGCGTTTCATATTACTAGGGCTAAAAAAAAAGAATAAATACGTGCCCGTATATGTATGTATTCCAAATACATAAAATAGGTTCTCGCGCTTTCTGTAACAAATAAAGAAAACTGCCTCGAATGCTGCTAAAAAAAGAACCTATCTCGATATGTTAGGGTAAACATGGGATCTAACAAATTGAATTCGGGTTACATTATTTAAATTCGATAAGGCCTTAAAACGTACTACCTCGAAATCATTTAGCCGACCATAAACATAAATTACCAGATTTTACCTAATCTATTGGCCCTCAAAGTGAAATGTGTGCCAGACTTCCGTGTTAGAATTTATTGCTAGCAGATTTTCGAGAAAGATTCTCGATTCGACGTTCACTTGACTTGATCTGAGTCTATTTCTGTATCGATTATATAGTAAAATAGGTCATAAAATTTACAAATTTAATATCACGTCGGATAACCGATAATCTTTGGACGTCTTCTATAATTAGGAATCGATGTTGTTTAAAAATATTGAAAAATATTTTTATCTTTACTTGCTTTTTAAATTAATCAACCGCAGGCAAGTAGTGACATATCATAATGGCAAACAACACTAAAGTATCGGCACACCCCGCACCACGCAAATTTAATTAATTAATTCGGGACAGTTGTTTCGAGGATGCATTTATCAATCGCATAAAACCGAATGATGTGGGAGAAAAACTCTAATTCTAACATGCCCATTCTTGAGAAAAAAAATACTTATAAGTATCTACCTTTGCGGCTTACACAGTCATACTACTCCGCAGTTTTTGGCGTGACCATTTATTCGTCACGCCAAATATTAAACATTAGTATGAACATTTTTCCTTAATTCTACCAACGTAATTCAATTCATTCAATTGATGATGTGAGAGTTCCATTCATCGGCAGGATTCGAACCTACGACTTCCGTTTGCCGGACGGGTGTTACCAACTACAGCATAAAGTCTCTGTAGGAACTAAAATATAGATATTAAACGAATTTGTTCCTGAGGACAGTTAATGGTATTTGTAAAGATAATCGCCTAAGAAAGATAAACATGAGAAGAAAGTGCTTTAAATAAATAATAATAATAACTATTATTATAAAGCGTCAGTTATACGCCAAATGTATTCACAAAGCTTCAACCCTTCAAACTTTGGACTACACCTAGAAACTACATGAGTTTCTAGGTGTGGCGCTTCGACTGATATAGCTTTGTTTTGTTTTTATATACTGAGCTGAGTCCTTTAAATTGAAGGGCATGCTTTTGGCAAGATCGAAGCAGTTACATATATCGAAACATGCTTTAACACTCGGAAACGTTGAAGAGATTCCTTATTTTTTAGTGGTTTCTTTAGGTTTCTTTCTATGTTCTAATACAATACTAATGGCCGCTTTCTGAAAATCTTCAGCCTTTAATAAATCTCTACATTAAATACTTAGTGAACCGGTGGTGGAATGTTTTGAAGTATTTTTCCGAAAAAGTTGCGTTTAGGTTCAATTTAAAGTTTTCTGGAAATAAATAGATTTGAATAAACTATTTTCCTATCAAATCTGGCAACTTGTCTCTCTCATCTCTTACCATTGTTAATAGCTTCAAAGGTCGTCATTTAACTCTACTTGATATGAAGCTACACTATTAACCCTGCTGTTCTCCTTGGATCTACTTGACCCGAAATTGAAATCATGCTTTAGTAACTTTCTTATTTTTTATTTTTTTCACTCAATATTTTATGACTTTGTATCTTGCTAGTTATAGATTTTATAGTTTTGTATATTTTTCCTAATTGCAAGAAATAAACTGTTATATATTATAACATTTGTTGTGTTATTGTTCTAGTTTGTTAATTTTGAAATGTATAAATCACTGTAGTAGTAAATAAAATGAATAGTGCATAAAACTTGCTGTTACTTTGGTCTGATTTCGTAATTCAGAGGATCGGGTCACTGTGACCCGAAGGGGTACAAGTGTGTAGTATCGTCGAGGAGAACAGGAGGGTTAAAAGAAAACTCGAAAGGGCATGGAATTTCGATTACGCTACATAAGTACATTGTGAAGTCTGTAAAGACAATGGATTTCGATTGGTTACCACTTGAATACTTCGACGGTTTTAGCCACTATCCGGTATTTAGGCTAAAACAGTTGGTAGACGTTTAAATAGTGCAGGATTAAGAGTTTGCAAGACACGAAGCCGTTATTGCCCGTTTAGAATAGCCAGAAAGATGCAAAACAACATTGGATAATTGAAAACTGATAAACATTGCTGTCTATAAATAGTTACTTGTTCAGCTTTTTAGGACCACTCGAAATACCTTTGTGTGTCGTAAAGCTAATCAGGCATTTCTTAAAGATTACGTCGTTTCTAGCTTTTACCTAGAATTTAATACGATATGGGGATGCATGTTGTCACAGAGCATTGAAGAAATGTTCAATAATGCAACATTTAAGTCATTTTGTGCAAGTTCTTTTTCAGAAGAAGAACTTTTGGAGAAACATTTTTTTCTACAAGGTAACGCTTCCTGTCACACAATTCGAAAAACTAAAGATTAAATACACGAAAATGGATTCTATCTTCAGGATTGGCCTGCCCCTAAGGCCAATCAAGAATTTCTAATATTTTGCGAATACTCAACCGACAAGTCACGAACACTCTTCAAAAGCACTGCTTGAAGCCAGTAGAAAGACGTGGAAAAATATTCCTTTGTAACATTGCGAAAACGTGATGGTCGTTAAGGGCGACTCACCTTACTCAATATTAGAATTCTATTACAATGGTTGAAATGCTCCGTTTTATTGGCCGAAGCTGTATATTAACTGGTTAATACTTGTTATGATCAGTGTCAATAGATTTAACCTTCATACGAATTTTTGGAATTTTATATGTTGATTCCAAACGCGGGAAGAAACTACGCTTAGTTCCAATTCTCCCTTCCGCACTTTCGGCAAGCGACGCAGAATAAAATCAGGGCACACGTATATCTTATTTAAAGTTCAGCTTCATTGACAGAGTCTATTTCATACTTTACTTTCTAGCACTTCAAAGGCAACGCGCCGGTGTCAAGTCCTATTTATTTTTTTCAATTTACATAAACTACAGTTTCGCAGATAAAGACCGAAACGGGGCGATAGTACCGGGGACGGAAGTGGCATTCCACTTTACGAATGTACGTCTCGATTTGCATAACAGTGACATTTTTACTAGACATTGCATCGCGTCATCTGCTCTTTATTTAACGCCGAGAAATTTTACCGCCCCGACGAAAAGGACCGATAACCAACGCGACATTCGCGCAAAGAGATTCTCACGTAATTGAGAAGAAACGGAGCACGGAATCTTCTCCCATTTTACTTTTAATAAATATTCTAAAGCGGTAGCGCTATACATCACCCTTGCCCTTGGACATCTCGAGCGGTCATTTTTTACGAAATTTTACTTTTTATTTTAAAATGAACATTTTTACTATTTAGAATTGATATTTTGTTTTCTGCTATTTTTTCACCGTTTTGTAAGAGATAGAATAATAATGTACTTTTCTGTATTTTCGGAGGAAATACCTTTCAAATGATGCAATGCTGAACTCTTTTTTTCAATTTAAAAAAATAAAGAAATAAGATGACGGCGTCCTACAAACACCAGTTACATAAAACATTTGATACTTAGGTCAAAAAGTGGATTACAATAAGCAGTTCAATGTTAACAAACCCATGATTTCATGTCAACCCAAAAATCGTAATACCGACGACTGACGATCGCCTCTATCACTTCCCATAGACGCTCTTATAGAGTCGTACCGTCCTTCAATCAATCCATTTCCTTCTCAAGTCAGTTCTCAATGGATGCATGTTTCATCTTTGGCTTTGTTTTCTAATATTAATTTCTAATTCTTTTTTTTTATGTTGTGATGTTTTTAAATGTCTTTTCTATGTAACTCTAACAAATTCTAGAGTCTTTGAATTATTTTTTTTCGTTTTCGACAAACTTCGTTGTATTTTGTTACTAAAGATACTAAAAATAATTAAGAGCTCTAGTTGCTTGCCGGAAGTTTATATTTTCTCCAGGCGTGGAAGGTGTCAACTAATTAGGCACTATTAGCAATGATCAGAGTTAACAGCGAATTACCGTATTAAATTTCATAGCACTCTCAGTTTCTTATGGAAAGTAATTTTCTTTAGAAAAAAATGAACTTTGGAAGCTAAAAGAGTTGGGTGATTGTTTATGTGTAGACGACCATAGACACCAATGACAATGATGTAGTTGTTTATTATTTTGGTGCTAAGGTATTGCGATCTAAGCTGAACGAATAAGATAAGTGATAATACGTGTTCTGCAAAACTGAATTCTCTCAGGAGATTCACGTGAGAGCTGGGAAAGAAGAGTAAAGTTTTCAATAAGGAAATAACAGTATACGCCGTTGCTTTGGGGAGAGCAATAGTACTTTTTGAAAAGTAACTTCTTTGGAACATTGTAATTATACATCTAGTCGTTAGTCGTCAAATTTAGTAAAAAAATCACGACCCTGATCGTTGACAAATCACAAAATGTAGTTAATTATAAGTTCATTGCACGATGCAGGACGGTTTTGTGACACTTTGTATGTTTTCAGATGTATCTTATTTCGAAAATATATAGCGAAATTTCGTTTTCTAGAATCTAAAATAGAAATAAAGTTGCAAATAAATTTAAATTGAAGATTGCATAATTTAATTATACAATATGATGATTGGCATTGTATTTATTTTGTTCGGTCTCCATCATAACAATTTTCCTGAATACGACTTCAGCTGGATACCACAGATATTCCCCAAGATAAATTTTTCCTGTGTCGACACAGAAATTTCAGAACATCTCAATGCAAATGGCAAACTATGTTGTCAAGGAAATCAGATTAATCGTAAAATTATTTGCTGCTATTCGATCTACATCAGTTGCATTAGAAAATGCTCATTAAGCAGTATTTCTATTATTTTTTGACGCGGTATTTGTGGATTTAAGCTAATCTACTCGAAAACCTATCATCTCCCAGACTCTGTTTTGAACTTTATTTTTTTTTCCTGTTGTTATTTGTCTTTGTCCATTTCCGATCTAATCTGCCAGGATTTAATTTCACTTCTATAAAAAATATGCGGAACGAATCCAGGGAGCCTTATCCAGGCGTGTAAAGCGCCAATTCCGCATTGTAAGACGTTATTTTTCGGTTCAAAAACCTTTGATGAGAAATCAATGATGGTCCGAAAATCTTTTTGAATAGCTCTAGAAATTGGGCCAAGCTTGCATTGATTTGTACTAGTTGCAAATTAAACTTTTACTATTTGACGTAATAATTGCAAACGTTGCAATTAATTATTATTCTACTACTTTTTTTTGCTAACCAAAGTTTACACAGAACAATCGAATTTTTTCTTGCACCATTGTTAGGTATGGTTTGCGCAAGTCTGTTTTTTTTATACATGATGTAATTTAAAACAGCAACCAATTCGTAGCTTTGAGTTCGCCAAACAATAAGTCTTTATGTGATACACTATGTCTTGTGATTGTAACAACTCTGTTTTATATTTTTACACTTTCTGGACTTTCTTACTCGGCCAGCAGTGTAATACAATAACAATAATTAATGTAAAATAGTGAAAGCAAGGATTGTGGCATAGGTATGGTAAACAATACATAAGTTACGGCAACCTCCGCACCACACAGGTTTAATTAATTATATAATAATTAATCCGAGATGGCCGTTTCGAGGACACGAATGGTCCTTATCATCAACTGGTGACCGAATACCATTCGTGCCCTCGAAACGGCCGTCCCGGATTAATTATTATATAATTCATTAAACCTGTGTGGTGCAGAGGTTGCCGATACTCATATGTTGTTTACAATAACTAATGTTTTCAGGAAGAATTCTTGTACTTAAAAGATGAGCCATCTTAAAAGGGGATGGATTTTTAAACTACCACACATGTTTACCGAACCCAGTTCTATTTAATTGAACAAGGATGTTGAACAAAATTATTTTTGGGGACAAAATAATCCTATTCCCTCTACATCTAGCAATACCTGTGATACAATTTGAAACCAAAAATTGTAAAATTTTATCCGTGAAAACCAGCATTATACGAGCCAGATATATCGAATACCGAATATTTAAATGCGATATGTGATAGCCGCGCCTTGTTTTGAGCGCAGCGAAGATGCATTCAACCATACAGTAAATCAGATATTGTGTACTCCTAGAGCGCATTAAGGAAAGCAGAGACAATTCCATTGTCTATCTCCACACGCAGTGGCTCTAATGAACGGTGTTAACAACCGAATGCCTTCACTAATGATCACAAACAATGGAGCACAATAACAAAATTGCTCACACGTACCAACAAATGGGACAATACGCTCGGCGCCTTATGCCTAGCTTTGCTTCCGGAGTCATATACAGTCCGCGATACGATAATATCGCGAATTAAAAAATCTATAAAATTTGTTTATCGCAATACTGAATGGCAAATTCATTTTGTAATATTAATATCTGTATATGTTTCAATCTTTTCGGATTGTAGAATTAGCCCTATTGCGTCGTTAAAATTTTCAGACTGATAAGCAGCGAACAAGGTTATTTCAAATGGACCACCTTATACAAGCTGATTAATTTTTGATCCTCATTAATTGGATCTCGTTTATTATTTGAGGTAGAAAGTTGTTAAATATTGTGTTTATTATTTATATTATATATATTAAAAAAAAGGAAAAGCTCATGTTTTTTTTTTTTACCTCTAGCAACTTTATTTGGTCGTAGTAGAGAAGAAGCAAAAGCATATCTTCAGTGCCACCTTTGATAATCTACCTAACGGAATACTTGAAATTTTTCTATAACGTTTCAGTTTTTTTCCGGCCGTCATCAACTTTCTTTTCCGCAGCACAATGGAATTTCACACCGTAAGAAGGAGATTCTTCTTCTGAGCCATGTATAACAGGTTGACGAAAGTTTCAATTGACGAGGAGAAAATGGCAAAACGGGAAACATTTCAATTATCAACAGAATACATCAGAAAATGCCTAGAAATAATAACCAACAAATATAATGCTAAGATAGCTTAGCTTCCTCACGGTATTGATGGAATAATTTACGGCAAACGCAACAAAAGGAGAGAAAAAAAGTACACTAACACACGGACATGTTTCTGCCTACCCGGCGTCATCAGCGTGGTTTCGAGAGTATTTTTTATCTCTACCTTCTATCGCTGTTGCCTCACAGTTAATACTACAACTTCCAAAACGACAAACTCGACATTTCTTGGCGCCCTCTAGTGCCAAAGAAACGCATGCCTTACAGTTAATGCCACAACCAGTAAAAAAAAAACACTAGTAAAATAGCAATGCACCCCAAGCGAGATATGTTATAGTGGTCGAGAATGAAGCGTTTATCAAGACATGTAGTGTTTATGCTGACAGCAATTCCAATGAACACAATAAGTGATATCAGAGCTTAATTTGTCATTTCATTTCATCATCAATTTAGGTTTCCCTGTTGAAACCGCGTCGTAATTAGAATAAGTGGGAGTGAGATTGCCGACGTTCCGCTATCAATTGCATGGAGGTTCTTCTGGGATGCTGCACTCGAAGAACATTTCTCACAGCAGCGACACAACATGCAGCCCAGAAGAAGCTCCGTGCAACTGATAACAAAACGTCGCTAGACTTATGCAATTAGGACGCGTTTCAACCCGAAAACCGAGATTCTTTAAAAGAAAGCAGCGACCGCAAGTCTACAACATTTGTTGCAATTGTTGGTTTATAATTTTGTTATAGTTGTTTTCTACAGTTATTATTTCCATTTGTTGTTACAAATAAAGGCCGTCTGATCCGGAATTCATGACATCTTTTATCAAATTTGACATAATCTGAATCGTCATTTCACAGCAAATTTGTCAGCAAAAATGTCATTGTATTAAACGGATTTAAGGTGCAACATTTACGTAAACGTTGTAAAAACATACCTTAAATTGACTATTTGTAAAATATCCCATTGGTCTTCATTTAAATTCTCGCTAACGTAAACCGATAGCGGCTGATGGTGACGTAAACGGGAGCTCAACGATAAGTGCTTTGATTTCGTCGTATATTCTTTTGCCAAATACAATATACACGATATGCAGCGACCATACACGAGGGAATCGAAGCCTCATTTTTGACCATCCATTTACGTCACCACTAACCACATGACGCGGCCTGGTGAGCCATTTGAGCAAGGTTCTATAAAGATCTTGAAAAATGGTAGGACGCAGCTGTTGTTCTGGATACAATTGTAATTACTCGCTATTGTCGTATTTCGGTTCGATGAATAAAATGTAGCTAACATATCGAATCTTTCTCTGTTGGTGACATTTTTCTATTACTGATGAACGATGATATTAAAATGTATTCTTCGTCAATTAAAGCGTAATATCAAAAAGTTTGCCAAGCTATTATGTATGGTTGAAATCAGGAAAAAAAATCTCTCACTTTCAATATGGGCCGCATAAGAAATAAGAATTTCGTATTTAGTTTCTTCATCTGCATGCCTTGTAGAGGGGGATAGACGCTACAAATGAAAAATGTGACAAATGACGCAAATAATTTTGAATAAACCGAAAATTCTCGAGCTACTAGCATTAAAACTTATAAATATAAAATACATTTTCGAAGCTCATCTATTTGAAAAAAAGCATATTGAAGATGATGTAAGAAAGGAAAGTACAGATTCTTAGAAGAGGTTACTCCAGTATTTTGTTTTGTTTTGTGTACCAAAATAAAACAAAATACTGGAGTTGATGAGTAGATCTGCATAAATACATCTTCTATAATTGATGGACCCAGGATGCTTATTAATATAACATATTCCACGGAACGCATTTTGCACCTTTATTAAAATAAAAATAGTATGTTTAGGTTATCATAACTTATAGAAACGAAAAATTGAAAAAATGATCCATTCCGTAATGTAACAGGATATAGTTTGTGCGTGCAATAACTAAAAGCAAAAAACAAAAAGGTAGCGAAAAAGGTGGATTTGATACAAGAGAAAATTTCCAGGAAAAAAAAGGAATATTTCTATATCACTACACAACCAGCCGCCATCAATTAAAAAAGATATACGATTTAGCTCATAATTTCCATCGCCGGAAAAATGTACATATGCGAATTTTCACCGAGGTCCCCGGCAATAAATCATGTATGGCTCTGAGACTTGATTTACGAGTTCGGAAGGTGAAATCGTACTTGGAGCACCCTAAAATTGACTACCGCCAGCTGCAACCGCTATACGGCTCGCGTACGCAGAAAGGGGGACCAGGCCACCGCCGTTGAACGTGGACGTATGTAGGTAACGGTTGTGTGCCGCCCAGATTATATTCGCCGGATTTTGATGAATGATGGCAAGAGAATCGCGCCTACTACGTGCTGAAGTGGCGCACATACGATGTTAACGTAACCTGTTGTAGCGTGTGTTGTTGTAAAATATCGAAGTGCTTTACTTGCCGAAAGCGTTATGAGGATTTTTATTGGAAGATAAGGAATTTGGGATATTAGAAACAATATTCGAAATTAGCGCAAGGTCGTTCTTTCTCCCAAGCATTAAATTAAAACAACGTTTATTGATCTGTTACGTAGGTCTCGGCGATTGTCGATAACATTATATTCTTTGTTTCGGGGGTGAAGCCGCGTCGTTGTCGTAGCTTTGGCCGACGTTTCATCTTCACCCTTATGGGACATCTTCAGAGTTGTTACTGCACACTGGTTTATAAAGGACTTACCGAACCGAAGCTTAACGAACCGTTGCTACACTGAGAGAAAAAAAATGGTTGAACCAAACAAGAATTGGTTGACTTAACCAACTTTGTTAGATATACTCAATATTAGATGGTTTAAAGCAACAGTACATCTTTGGTTGAACCTTTTAAATTGAATTAACTTTAAAATGAATGTTGAACTAACCTACATTAGAACGTTGGTAAAAAGCAATAAGAAATGGACGTGTAGAATCAAAAATGAGCACATCTGCTTAAGGAAATAAATATTCTTGAAAACGACTTAAATAAGCTACGTGAAGCCAATTTTGTAATTAATCTAAAAGTAATGCGTTTTGAGGCACACCTAACGAAAATAGTTTTAACTTGGATCAAAAGTGTTTCGTGCGAAAATATTTTAAATTAATAGGTCCGATGCTATAGCTACCTATCTCAAATGTTCAGAATTCCAATCATAATAACACAATTGAAACTCCAGTTAACGAGTTTCATGAAATATCCATAACGAAGCACCTTTTTCGCAAATTTTTTGCATATGCGGGTGCGTCAAGCGATTTTGGGCGAATGTTAGCGAGAAATTCCAAACGGTTTCGTGAAAATGAAATAATATAGCTGCTTTTAAACGTGAAAATATACCTCGGCAACGTATCGCATCCAACCAGCTTCTTCGTGTCGATAACGTCGCTTTCACGAGGGAAAGAGAACCGTGAAAACGAGACGCGGCGGCGGCGGCAACGGCAATAGCGCGTTTCTTACCCACGTACGCGTCCTTTTGACAGTGCTATTAAAGAATTTAATTTGAAAAACGTCGTCCGCTATAACATGTGCCGCGCTTAGCGTCGACTAGAAAGCTGCTAACGGCATAGCAATCCCGTACGGAAAGCAGAGCGTTCTGGTCGATGTCATCTGAATCTTTTTTACGTAACATGCAGCGATCGTACAAGACCAAAAAGGGACGACTTAAATCATGTAAATAATGTCGACGTATTTAATACTGTACATGTAGAACGACGCTTGTTTGCCTTTTTCGGTGTGAAGCTGAGCATGTTTTTTCCATTTTCAGCGACGTTTTAATAAGAATTTTGAAGTGAAATTGAGCTCGAGGTACTAAATGCAGGATACTTCCGAATAAAGCGGGATAATTTCAATGTTATCCAAACATTTCCAGGCCAGCAGATAAATATAAAGGAGATACAGTTGCGACGGAACATGTGTTACTCTGATTTTTAAATTCAGCGAACTGTTATGATAACTGCATTTGTTGTAATGTCGAAGTATTGACAAAGATTATTAATTTTCAGATGTTTATATATTTATAGGATGAAAACTTTTCAACACTCAGTAGATAGTTATCTTTGATTGCTCGAATACAATTCGTTCGAATAATTACGTGATACATTGTGTAGCGAAAAGGTTATAATCACTATACACCGGCTTCCTCGGTAAGAACCGTCATTTTCTGACGGTATTTATGAGGATGCCATGACGGCGGCGCTGACCCTTTTTCATTCTGCACATCCTTAATTAACCGGCCAGCGAGCCAGCCAGCCGGAATAACTTCCCCAATAATGTATACAAGAAAATTTCACTAAAACGCTTTTCCTTTAGTTCCAGGTAAGGAAGTTTAATATTGCGGAACATTTGTTACCCGGCTCCCATAATCGTAAGTAGAGTGTAATGTAATTATCTTTTATGTTGTATGATTTGGGAACACGGCGCCGTCTATGCTTTCACACGACGATATGATCGTATAGCACTTACGTACCGACGAAGTACAGCGGCGCTCCTTGTCGTCGTCGCCATTTCGCTGCCATTGCTAAGATCCCCACGGTTGCTTTAAAGTTACCCTAGAATAGCTTAACTGTTCTAGCGATGTGTACAGTATGCCATATTTCCTCTCTCCACTCTATTAGACGATCGATGTGAAACCAACTAACAAGGAAATACCGGTGACCCGAAAACTGAGATTCCGATGAAATTCCAGGGTCTGAAATAGTGGCTTGCTATAACAACAACAATTTTTTTTTCAGCGGCTGAATCGCAAAATTTCGGAGTACAAGCTCCTCCAAAGATTTTCAAGATTTTCACATTTCTGTATATATCCCGGAAACCATAAGTATATATTCTTTACAATATAATTTGGAGTGTATTATATAGTCAAGGATACTTTCGGGAAAAATATATATGGAAAAGGCCGGAGACCCCCAGCAACGCCGACGATGTTGGCTAGCGCTTTCTCTCCCCGCATTGCTTTCATTGCGATTGATTTCGCCATTTCCATGAGCATTGTTTCAGGCACTTCTTTTCTATTCCGAATTGAATGCTTTTTGCTTTTTTTCATCAAACTAACAGTTTCTCAAGTATTCGGATGCGAAAAACTAATCAAAAAGCTGAAGATAAGCCATTGCTGAGGTGAATTAGAAAGACCATACTGAGTGACGAGCGGTTACACCTTTCTGCCATTATAGCAAATCCTTCGGGCAACGTCCTAAGCTACGCTAAGGTGTGTGTTAGTTGATCTCTTCGGTGTAGAGGGCTTATTGTGGCCTATCTCACGCTCTTATAGTCTACAACCATAAGTACTCGTGTGACTCGAGATAAATGGATCACCCCGTATATGGGACATATCTTCTTATCATTTTATTATCCATATAGAATATTTAAGAAACCTTCCGAATGGGTTTGGAAAACGTTATAACAGTCCAATAAATTCTGATCTTAAATACCTTCATATGCGAATATCGCAATAAAAAAATATTTTTGTCCAAAATACATCGTCTACATCATTTGATATTTTATTGAGTGATCCCTTTCATGCAATATGTTCAGTCATATAGGCGGCAGTTTCTGGGTTTTACGTGCGGGTGCGAATGCGCTATAATTCGGTAGAAACATTTTATTTTTTCGCAGTACCATTTCGAGGTATTGTTTCCGACTTTGCGGCTTCATTCACTCAATCGATTCCAATCTCAATGCAGGTTTCATTTTCGAAAAGGCGATAATATGCGTAACACCTGCTGTAGATATAATGTTGAATATCTAAATTCGTCCTTTGGGGTCAATAAATAAGTAAATAGATACATCTAAAAATGACTTTAGGTGCATTGGAAAATGTTCAAAGAAATCGACCACTGCTAAAATTTTACGGCCCTAGTTGAGTGCTGTGTCTTCTTATTTCAAAGATTTTAAACAATTAATGTTTAATTATCAGGAGTGAATTGCTTCAATAAATCGTCCTGCTAAATGCAGTGAAATTGTTAAATCGATCAATATTGTTACATTCACACCATTGATTTAGCAACCGATTTTCGCTGTGTGTAGCATAAAGGCCCAAACAAGCCGCGAAAATATATTTGATAATATTTTGTTTTGTCGAAGAAATAAATATGGGAAGATAATGTTTTTACAATGTCTTTATTAAATAAAACATATACACCTCTTCATTTGATAAACGAAAACAAACGAAAGTTCTCACTTATTAAAGGAACGGCCGAAAACATCCTCGAAAATATCCTTTTTTGGCCAGTAGATTCTGTAGTATTCCTAATTAATATCCCTGATATCTAACTACAAGCTAAGCAGAAAACATAATCGTGTTAAAGGAGTTTTCACAATGGATTCGTGTTCACAATGGACAATGTTATTTTTTTAATGTTTTGCGCTCATTACCTCGAAAAGTGGCCTGGGGCATGTAGGTAAACAAAATTAATTACGTCTGAAATTCAACAACTACCTAACGTAAAAACGTACCAGCCTCACCTTTCAAATAGGATGTGTTGAAACTCCATGTAGCGCATCTCGTTGGAAGATTTTAAAATGAAAACGTTCTTTGAGCTTTAACGTTGTTATTCAGAAAGTATTATGTGAACAAGACAAAGGAAATGTGTTGTTTCTAATATGCTATTGTTTAATATTTAAATGTAATCTTCTTAATGCTGTCTTCGTAACATTTCTTTCACAATAGTACATTGGGCAATGATGTAAATCACTTAATTTATTAAACTATTGAGGGGATTGAAATAAGTTGAGTTATCGAATAACATAAGACGCCTGTTTCTATGTTGTCATATATTAAACATATTCGTAAAGCTCGAACAGTGATGGTAAACGCCCTTGTTCTAAGCGAACGTGTCGAATAAAACGTGTGATACATGACGTATATAAAATACAAACTCGATTGTTCTGCCGAATGCACGCTCTTTTAAGTATAGAAATTAATAGAAACTACGGGAGTTATCTACTTCTCTCCGTGGTAAGTGTCTTTTTTCATCAGAATTAATGGACTCACAATTTCCCAAAATTAAATTTATGAAATTTGGCTAATCGTAGAAACATTTTTGTTAGCCATAAATAATATTTTGGTATAATTAGGATTAACCTTCCTTTTACGCACATACAACGTGTGCACCTATTACGGTTCGTAAGCAATTAATAGAAACAGTTTTCAAATAAAGAATATTCAGAAATAAGTTCTGCATAACATAAAATTATCTCCAAGTATACAAAGTGCTCAGTGTCCGCTAGAACTGTTTCTTCGGCCGATCCTAAGCTCTAGACTGGTGATTCAAATTTTCTTTCATTGAATAATTCTGGGATATTTCGGTAATACAGCAGCAAATTTTTTATATCAACTAGTAGGTACAAGATTGATCATTGAAATCGTTGCCGTGTTTGTTGTTGCAAGGAAAATATACAAAGAAGTCGAATTGTCGTGCGCGCCCCTCCGTTTACGTCATCAGCCACCGGCGCTGCTGCCAACACTTGTAAACATGAAATTGACGTGGCTACAACACGCATTTTTGTAAAAAAATATCCGTATGTTTAATACTTACTTAAACTGAAAGCTGGTACGACCACGTTTCAGCTGTTCAAAATTTGACCGAACGATGGTGCACCGTCTTTCAAATGCAAGAATTTAATGACCACTCAATACAGAAATACCAACGTCGACTGGCACAATAATTGCTAAACAACAGTTCAGGGTCCAACATGGCTGAAATTTCAAAGATATCTTTCATTGCATGTACCAAAATATTTTTTGTGAAACTTGTCAAACTACCTTCGCAGCTTAAAAAGGCCAATTCCCCCTCTGTAGAAACACATAAGCCTTTATTTGGAACATTATACTATTTAACAAAAGCACGCGAAATATGGTTTGCCAAGCCACTTGATTCATAACACCTCTGAATTTCATTTTACTCTAATGTTCTTACACATCAAAAGAAATAAGAGGACGGAGTGTATATTTTCTGTTAATCACTTTCTGAAGTTAGCTATTGAAGTATTTGCTTTTACTTAATCCTGGATCCATCTATAGTGATGGATAGAGATGGTATAGGAAATTATTACTTTTTTGCAACGATTAGACAGACTCGTGTTTATTCGCCTCATGAGAGGGGGTTCGTGTTGTCTACTGGTTTCCCCGAGAGTCTGTCCAGTCGCTGCAGAAATTCCCCTACTTCCCTCATCTCTAGTGATGGATATAGTATTGCAGGACTGCTGTCATTTGAGCTTTTGTTTTCCGCAATGCACAGTTCTTGGTCAGACGTAATTTCTTTCTCATCTAAAATCCGTCTTTGTGCCCGCTTGCTTCACCTCCTCTTTTCACGTTCTGTTCGGCCGTCTACTTCTGTGTTTCTCGTCAAGTCTTGCTTGATACATCTCTTTCTTCTTCCATTCAATATCTGATCCTCTAATTTTCTCTCAAATTTTCTTTTCGATTCTTAATTTGTGTATTTTCGTAATTCCGTTTTTTAAATCTCAACAAGTCGCATGAATTTTTTTGTACTACTTCTTTACTACTGTCTTTATCTGCTTTAACGTTTTCTTCTTACCAAAAGAAAGTTCCCTTTAAATTGTTCAACATTCGTCTTTCGCTTTTTTCCGTATTTCTCTTCCCAGCTTTGTTTTCTATAAATTCTAGAACGTATTTAGAACTACTTACTTGCTCCATAACCGGATTTTGGATTGTTTCTTTTGTCTTCTTTAAAAGTAATTAAAATCATTGTTTCAATTACATCTATCTTCACATTAATTTGCTTCAGTTCTTCTCCGAGCCATTAATATTGCGTTGTGTAGGTTGGCTTTTAATTCTGAGATTACTCTTACGGCATTCGCCAATGTTAATTGGCAGGCACATTCCCGTACCTTCCTCTGTTTTTGGCCGTGGTTTGTTCAATTGCGTGTTTTGAAAACTGTGTATTGTGTAGGTTTTGCATTTAGAAAACCAAACTGTATCTTCCGAAATTTCTCTTATTCTATTTTCTATAATTCTTACGACTTTTTTGTTACGGCACTAATTAGAATTACGCACCTAGACCACAGCCTGGTGTATCCTTTGTATATATTGCGGGAACAAAGGAATTACGTTTCTTCTGTAGACCAATTTGCAATGAAATTGTCAGTTTTAACCGTGAATGGAAATGGAGCATTCGTTTATGGTTAATTGTAAACTAATTAATATGCGAGACTTTTAGGTAGAGCAACGCCAAACAATTACTGTAAATTATACAGTGATGGACAAACGTCCGTGAACAATTAGGTACCTCTAATAAAATTGAAAGCTTCGTTATGAAACTATCGATTAAATTAGCAAATTAGCAGTATTTATGCTGCCGATTAATATGCTATTAATAGAGAAACGATTGCATAAGGTATTTCCATAAAAATCTAAATTTGCATCTTTTTATGTAAAAATGAATTTATGATGTGATAAACGGAAATAGGTTTAAAAGTCAATACTTTGTAGCGTTTCTATTTTTGTACTCATTCCGTTCATTTTTTTAACCTCCTCTCGAACTATAAACGATAAAATGCCGGAGAAGGCAGCTCCTGTATACCCTAAAACAATCGTGGAACCGAGACGGAGCTACGTACCGTTTGCTTTGCACAACTCCTTAAGGATCTTTTACTTCGGGTCCGTTTACGATTATACATTAACTCGATGGTGTCGTAAATTTTACACCAAAAAAGAGGGTCGTTAACAGTGTCTTCGGGCGATTAATGTTGGCAGAAAAATATTAATTTATTGTTTGTTCCAAGGGTCTATATAATAAAGATTTATAACCGAAGGGCTCTCCATGATCCAATATATTCTTCTGCGGTTGGATTTCTGGCGGCAATACATTTATATTTGAAAGTAGGAGAAAGAGTTACTCGAACGTAATTCGAAAGGTATCCTTATAAATCTATTCGTACGTGTGATCTAAAATTATAGATGAGCGTACTAAATTCTACTTATCGATAGTGTAATATGAGGAATGATTTCTACCATTAAAGTAAATAGGTTAAACGATTCCAGTTCCAAAATTTGTGAGTACTTGGTCGAATGACGGATAGCTTCAGTGACAGGAGTTCGACCTCCGTTACAGGTGAATGGCTTTTTTAATTATGCGCAGAAGCTAGAGCTGGGTTTCTTCTCGCGTAACCGATTTTAATTTCCGGTAAGAACTGCTAGATGACGCGACGTCCAAAACATCCTGGACTTAGAAATTATACGTTATACATAACGAAGAATTCTGAAGAAATGTTATGTTTTCAGATGAGAAAGTATTCTTTATGGTATATAGTTTCATAACTGTAGATATATATGATGAGCGATATGTTGCGCCTTCGACAGAGTGGCCGTTCCTCAATTAGCACATGGGGCTGGATTAATTGGCACGAACGTGGGTTTTGCCACAGAATAAAAGGGACATTAAATGGATCCAACTACCTACAAAATGTTAGGTTGCTTTCTGTAACTGCTAGATACAGAAATATTTAAACGTACATATTGGTAAGAGAATGATTCAGTAATGATAACATTGAGGTTTTACCATGCTTCCAAGACCCCAGATGTTAACCCAATGGAAAATGCTAAAATGGTAAAATCAATTTATAAATGCACAAAATGCAGAAAAATGACATGAAGCAGTACATGTCGCATGGCAAAAGTAATGCACCCAAGATCAAATGTAGGTAAGCTGATTAAAGAGGGAGCGAACATGATTTTTATTGGTTCTTTTTGTGGTCTCCAGAAAAGGCACAAAAAACAAAAAATTAAGACGTGGGAGAACGATCAAAGGGCCTCGGAAAAGCCTGGAAAAGCGTACCAGGACAAAAACAGGCGACATCAGCAAAAATAGTGCTACCGTTCAACAAAGGCGATCCTTGGTTACTGACAGGATTTCTAACTGGTCATGTAGTGTTAAAATATCATTTATTTAAGCTAGAAGTCGCCGAAGGTCAAATCTATCATCCATGCCAAGAAGATCTGAAGACAACAGAACACATTCTATGCAAATGTGTTGCCATCAGTTTGCACACGATACCAACATTTATTGAATTAAAGGAAGAATATGCTAGAATACTAATAAAGCTCATTAAAAGCGTCCAACTATTGTAATACATACAAAGGCATTTTGTTACAATAGATCTATCAAGGTCGCAGTGACCAAAGGCATTTGTGCCTTTTGGCCCAATGGCCCGACTATAAGATTACAATAATATATGCGATTGTATAGTACTTAAAGATACCTACTTGTACAGCCCAATTCACACACAATAAAATTCTTTCGATTCTCTATATGTATGTCAAGGTACTACGTTTTTATCACCTATTGAAAACCATTGAAATATACAGGATGTTAGCTGAAAGCTAACATTAACCTTAAAGTATACGTGAGATTGTTTAGAAGAGTCTTGGAATAAAATCTAAAATTTTGTTGATATTCAGAGTTCCTGTGAGCAATAATAACTAAAGCAAATATTCGTTTTAGTCCGCTGTTAGCCAATGCTTAAAAGTTCACAGCATTGACTTGACTGCGAAGAAAGAGGAGAAACATAGAATTGAAACGTTTTATTACAACAAAATAACACCAAAGCTTGCAATCGTTTCTATTAAGAAGTTGTTCATAGATGCTTTATTCACAAAATATAGGAGAACGTGGTTAACTGAGGCTTTAGTGAAAAGTCTCTTTTGTACTTACGTATCTATTCTTGCAAAAAAAAATTGCATTTACCCCGATCAGTATGACTTCACGGAGAAAAGATCAACTGCTACCAACTTGATGTACTTTACCCACCACTTTACCTTTATTTGGTTTCAGTAATCATCTTACAGTTTCTTTTTCGTCCTATCCTCACCAATAATGCAATACAATGAATTTACATCTGGAGCGCCACAAGGGTCGAACCTAGGACCTTTGCCCTTTATTTCATTTGTTAACGACTTGCTTGAATGTGCCTATTCTAAGAAATACACTTTCGCGGACGATGTTGCAATATTCTGTGAAATTATTAATGCAGATGATTGCTATTATTTACAGAATCTTATTAATAACATTTCTCGTAATTAACTTCAAATTAATACTTTCAAGAGTAATGTGGTATCATGCTCTAGACAGAGAAACATCCTTCACCTCACGCTTATACTCATACTCAATCGTTGCTTCGCAATAAAGGATCTAGGAGATTATCTTGGTTCTTCCCTTACTTTTACGCTACATCGAAACCATATTCTCCCTCGTCAACTCTAATAACATTAGATTTTCTTGTACATAATTCGCGCTTATTTCAAGTCGATACCGCCAAACTTTTATTTAATAACCATGTCAAAAGCAAGCTCTAATGTGCTAGTGTGGTGTGGTGGCCTATTATACATTTCGTATAGAGTGAATTTCACAAATATTTTTGTTTTAAAACTGGAGGGACGTATCCGCTTTAAGGCATTACTCCTGCAACGATTTGGAACAGTCCATACAAAAGCTTCGTCAACTTAATAGAATATTTTGCTTACTTGCTATTACAGCAGAATGTAATAATAATAATAATCTATGCCTCACATCCCCCAAACAGGGGGCATCGGGTTATTATTATGCTTGCTCCCGACCGTAAAGCGCTTTAAGGTCTTTACCCTCAGCATTCATCAAACTTTGAAGTAAAGAAAATTACGGGAAACCTTACTCTGAGAGTGACGAGCTTGTGGTTCGAACCCGGTACCCCGAGACGCGCTGGGCACTGCACCACCAGTCTCCAATGATATGGATCTACACTTTCTGCCTGTTCAACCCTAATATTTTATAGCCTAACAATTACAACTAATAGAACGTATCATTCTCCACTACTAGCTATGAGCCGAAATGTTTCTCGGTTCAATTCTCTAAATAAGATTATCGATATTGTTATTGTTTTCTATTTTTAAATTTACATATCAAGTTGAAAGCTTTTCCAACATTTAAGAGATTAAAGTAACCTTTAACGTTTGAATCTTTGATAAATGCAGATTTTTACAACGAGATGTATGTCAACAACCATTTCCAGCATATGAGAAAGGTAAATTGCATATAAATGCATTTTAATCCAGAAACGCAAGATGAGATTCCATCCCAGCGAAAGCTCAATAGCAATGCAAACTATTTTAATAGAAAAATGCTCGAGCAAATCACACACTCGCTCACGTTAAAAGCTCTCGCGCTAAGGCGGTATTAACTACCTGTGCGCGTGCATTCAGTACGGCGCTTCACTACCAGCCATAAAACCGTTAATATCGGAGTAACCATCTTAAATATTGTGCCGTAAATTCAAATGTAATTTCTACTATTAGACGCCCTCTGGATTCTCTTTAACGCTAGTCGAAAGATTGTATTCAACACCACTTCCAGAATCGTATTTTGAAATTCGTTTCGTGGTATCTGATTACAGACCTTGCCTGCAGCATTTGGTTTTGGAGTTAGTGCAAAGATGGGTAAGAAATACGTTTTCTTGAAGTATAGTCACGGCCCAACGGGGTGTATAAGCTTATTAAAGATGGTGTGTAAATTGTGCGTGCGAAGCGCTGTGTGTGACTGGTTTTTACATACCTCGTACGGCGTTGATTCCTTAGATCAGCGTCGCAACAGAATTGATATTAGGTTTCGTTTTACAACCTTTTCAACAATAATATTGAATGGTCTGATAGGACGGAGGATGGGAAAATATTCGTAAATACCAAGTTTATAATTGGCGATTGCACCTATCAATTGCCTCGTTTTATAAATGTTTTTTGTTATTTCATGTCGCTTGATACTTTGACTTGCCTGTTTCTATAGCACCAGTAACTGTCCAAGCAACTCTCCAGCTCTTACCATCACCAAATAACATGCATAGAAAACAAAATAACGCATTCTTCTGATCACAACCGCAAATCCAGCTTGTATTAAGATAAACGCCATTATGAAACTAACCTTTATTATTACCAGCAGCAACAACTGTAGATTTTATTTCCGATGTCGGTCTGCCTAATTTTAATTTTAGTTTTATCTTCCTAACTTAACGAACAAAATGTATGCGGTTGCGACACCGTTGAATGCTAATGAATAACCGTTTGTGGCTGCATTGATTGGGAAAAATAAAAAACTTCGAAATGAATGCTTTTCGGAAATTAACTTTAATTGTTACGTTACCTACGACACAATGGTGTTGTTTGGGACATGCCATTAATTTCCAAGCAGTGGCCTTTAAATACCCTAACAAGCTATTTCAAATCATTGCTAATTTTTTATGTGGAAGGTTGTAATTCATTAATAGCACAGGTATAATACAACTGACTGTCGTCGGCAAAGAATGAAGTTACAATTACTGGCTCTGTAGGCTTTAGCATTAAAGAATGAATCTTCGAGAATCTGCATCACATCCAAAATACTTAAGCTTAGTTATTCGCATTTCAAGGTTCATCGTATCAAACATTTTAGAATAATCTAGCAAGGTAAAAATTGTGCTTCTTGAACCCGGGCTGCGCTGGCGGTAGGCTGCTTTTCATTTTAAGGTAAGCATATATTTGTTCGCTCATAACTTTTTCGACAACTTCAGGAAGGATAATCTGTTAATTTTACAAAATAATGGCTTTTTTTCTAATATCTAGAAATGTACAAAAATATTTATTAATAACTTCTAAAACATATTTTTTTTATCATTATATCCCACACTTTACGGAGGATAAAATCTTCAAAAGACTATTAATTATCAATTATCTAATTGAATCTCGATATCGCAATTAATGTCAGAGTCTAATCGACTAAAAACGCCTCTTCTCTCCTCCAAGTCCCTGTCCCTTCCTAGTCCGTTCTCTTTCTCATTGCTTTGAATAATTATTACGAGTATTACTTGCAGGATCTAATCGCTTACGCGTTTGATATTTGCTTTTGTATTACATAAATGCACCCACGGGGTTCGTATGTACAAGCGGTATATTCGTGACTCTGATATCCTTCCAAGTAATTACCAACTAATTTTCGCAGTCCGAATGCGGTCGTATTGTCAAAACAAAACGGCACAACGTCAAGCTGTCTATTACAACATATTGTAGAAGGCTCCGGCACTATGAACGGTGTGCAGTCATGGACGTAAAGGCGCAGCGTTGCACGGACATTTCCAACAACCACAAACGTTTTCTCCCGATACAAGCGTCGAGCTGAAGATTCATACGGCGAGCACTTCCTCATCTCCGAAACTAAATTAGACGTGACGTGGGCGTGCATGTTATAGAAGGCAGCGCGCGGATTCGTAGACTATTCAGCTGGACATCTGGCCTGATGTCGGGATGTCCTCTTGGCTTGGCCGATTCTCCTCGTTTTGTTCGTAAACAGAAATTTCCGCCAGGCGCATCTCCTATTTATATTAAAATGTCAGTCCGTAATTGAAGTGTATAGTTCCAGCTGTTTCATCGGGAGTTTCGCGACTGGCGTCGGGATTATCATTATCTCCGTTGTTAATTATTAAACCCGTCGTGAGTGTGTTTACGTTCGTGAAGGAAACACTACAATGCGATTGATCTGCTCCTATGAAAATAAGAAAGACATTCGAAATCCGCTATTTGAATTAGTACGCTCCGTATAATGCTCGGCGTTGTTTTACAGCAGTTTATGAGTTAGGTACGTGCGCTCTTCGTTCGAATATCGTTCATGGCGAGCACGTAATTGGCCGGATTAATGTATTCAACGTATTTCCATGGCATAAATCAGTACTATTTTCACAGTTAGGGCTGAAATTTGAATATCTGCTGCTATTCCAATTATCTAAGAATTGTTTGGAATACGACAGGGAATTGTGCAATTTTGACAGTCAAAATGTTCGTATGTCTATATTTGTATGTGGTATCTGTTGATCGTAATAATAATGCGTCTATATAAAAATTAATGAACAATTTGAACTTCCTCTTTGTGTCAAACATTTGTTTGTGTATAAAATAAGAATGATTTGGACGTCAAAATATGAAAAGCAAGATATTGCATCAAAATATCCTGGAAAGCAAAACTTCACATTTATTTAAAATCATGCTTATAATTTATCTTCCAACAGAATTTAGCTTAAGACGTCCAATCATGTTGCGACGAGCTTTAGTGCCTTCTCGCGAATGCTCGAGAGTACGTTTTTTGACATAACTCAATTAGTGCGTGGTAACGTCTTTTGCGACATTTTATATCCATTTACTTAGTTTCCTGTTTGTACAAAATGCTCAGAAAACGAAGCTCGTCGTAAAATAAACAAAAACGATATACGGAAATGAGTGAACCTGAGTGTGACAGTTTCTTGCGGGATAATTCAGAAGACGACAAGGATTACGGTAATTATTAAGCGAGTTGAACAAGCGATGAAAGCGATCAGAAGCCCGTACGACAAAGCATCACGTTTGATTTTAATCAATTCTCTAAGGTGCCAAACTTAAATCTATCCGACGAAGAAGATTGGATCGATGTTGAGAAGAGCCTACCAAACTTCGATCTCTTGTCGCAAAGACTTGGACTCAAGCAATAGAATCCACTAACGATAGAATGTTTGGTAAACTCGTTTCTTTTTGATGAGTCGATTGTGATTCAACAAAAAAATTTGTATGCCATCTAAGAAGTTCAAAGAGGACTAGATAGGAGATTCTCTAGAACGACTAGGAGGACTGAATAGACTTCCATCATTATCGGTCAACAAAGAAAGCGATCTCTAACCATTCACTATTTGCATCATCAACACAACAACTTAATAATCTTGATCCAAGTAATTATTTTTTTGTGTATAAGAGAACATTTAATTCTCCATTAACTTCTTGGACAAAATTATCTTTCATTTAGGTTAGCTACGAATTCATTCGACGAAATAACATGTTTTTTAATTTTGTTCCCAATTATCCTTGCTATGTATCACCGTGGTAAGTGAACTGTATTACAAAAAGCTTGTCCTCATTGAAAACACGCTCCTTATTTCATAATATAATTCATAATCTTGAGGTTGGGGTTATTACTAGTCGTGCATCGTTCTAAAACATCCCCTAAAAGTAATTTAATGAAAATTTCAAATTAATTAAAAGCTATCATCGGCCGTCCTGCACCCCCAAAAGCTATTTATAAACACGTCGGGTCTCTCTCTCACATTAATGCTCTAACCCCCCATCACAATCGCTTCTTCCTCCCCCCCTTGCATACAACGTGGCCAAATTGCTCCGGCACCCTCAAACTCAAGACAATATATACTCGAGGTTAAATCTCTTTATTAGTTTTCGCGGAGATGACATCCTTGCCCCCTTTATTATTACGTCTCGGCACTCAGTAGGAAGTTCCGTTTTAAAGTCGCGCCGAGACTGTATTTAATTTTCATTGTGTAAGAGGTTAAGAGGAAAACTAGCTTAAATATAGGTAGATGTACGCTTAGATCATAATGTAAGACGACGCAAGATAAAGGCGGACGGAGAAAGGGGAGGGAAAGCGTCGAATTCGAGGGAAGGCTGGGCTCGGAAGACGCGTTTTAGAATGGAATTTTCGCTCTATCAGTTTGCGTACATCATTGCGCATTGTGTTCGTTTGGGGCGGCTGCTAACTGAAAATTATGTGTCCCAGGTCATGCGTTATACAATCGTTCGCACGTGTAATTTTCCGAAAATCGAGGGAGACAGTAGATGTACTATTGACCTAGATAATATATGGAATTATTCGCCTGAAATTCTAGCAAATACAGATGTGTGTTGCATGTTTCAAAATGTCTGTTCGGAGGAATTATTGAACTACCTGATGGTTTTCTACTCGCACTACGCACAATTTACAGCTGCTCATGTCCTAATCTGGATTATGATCCAGATTAGGACATGAATGAACGAATGAATAAAATCTTTCATTATGATGAAAGATTTTATTAATGAAATTGTTAACAACTTCGTTGGAAGAGGCTAACTAACTTATTTATTCAACCGCTTCACCGAAAGCAAAGTACACCTAATTTTTTTAAATGGATGGCCCTAAGACAGATGAATACCGGCTAAAGATATAATTCGACGGTTAATTAAAGATTGTCTAGAGTATGGTAGTTCAAGTCAAAAATTAGAAAAAATAGATTAATTGAACGAAATTGTTGAAATTTTTATACCAACCCAGCTGTATCTCTTCGAGAACTGGCAAAAAAGTAGAAATATCGTGAATGTTCATTCGAAGAGTGTTAAAAAACCACAAGCGGAGATTTTTTTCATACCTGTAAGTACAAAATTTGCATGCATGCGGATATCTTGCTAGGAAGATGAAAACTTCGCGAAAAACAAACATGTGGATAAGCGAAGTGAAGCTTTAATAGACGTAAGAGTCACTGATTTTGGGGAGCCCAAATCTCCATCTAAATACAGGGCATTTTAAGAAGATTGATAAAAAAATCAAGCAGACTTTGTAGGGATGATACTTATTAAATTCTTGAGCAAGACGTGTTATATATGGATTTTTACTCAATGACAATAATACATTGAGTTGCCTATCTTCACTGGCTAAAGACGACTACTTCGAGGCCGATCACGAACATCCCCTTCTTCTCGAAACCTATTGTAAATTTTACTCACGATGGAAATATTAATTGGAGCACGATCTGGAGGAGTGTCATTAAATAAATGACTTCATTAAATGAACGTATTTTATTTCCAAAGCCAACCATCACAAGTATCTCCTCAAAAATTTTCTTATGTAAGGTATGAATGTCATTTAGATAATGGCAGCGCCTATTCAAACATGAAGTAAACAAAATGAAGTAGAAACTACTGCTATTAAAAGATAACTTTTTTAAAACATTCATTGTCATGTTTTATGAATATTCTCAAAAAACATTGATCGCGTTGTTATTTGGGTGTTTTTAGACTTTTCGGACGTATTGTATATACACTGCCGTTCAGAGAAGTTCGGTCGGTTGGTAAAAAACATAAAAAGGTTACAGAAACAAACGAAACTAAAAACAAAATGCAATTTTATTGTATGTACAGGTAAAAAAGACAAAAATAAGTAAATAAAAAGTTATTCTGGCCTAATATAACATACTGAACATTATATTTTTCTTTTTATCGAAAAAGCCTCCTTTGCTGTTAATCACCGCTCGAACTATTCTAGGCATTCTTTCGATAAGTTTTGTTAAAATGGATTGTGGAATATTAATCCGTTCATGTTGCAGAATATTCCGTAAATGTTCTTGTGAAGTTGGGCATATTTTTCGGATCCTCCTGTCCAGTTCATCCCACAACAACTCTATCGGGTTCAAATCTGGGCTTTGTGGGGGCCATGTCATTACTTTCGGGGTGTGCTGTTCTTCTTGCTCCTTTAGATAGTTCTTACACACTAACCCAGTGCGTTTTGGGTCGTTGCCATGCACGAATGTAAAGTTACGGCCTATTATACGCAATCCTGATGGCACTGCATGATTCTGGAGTATTGCAAAATAATTTTCCTTCCTCATTACACCCTGCACTCTGCATAAATTTCCCGCCCCAGCAAAGGGGAAACATCCCCACACTAACACAGAACTACGCCCTTGCTTCACTGTTGGCACAATGCAGTCCAGTGTCATTTTTTCGGTTTTAGATCTTCGGACATAAAGTCGTCGATTTTGCCCAAAAACCTCAAACTTTGACTCGTCACTCCAAAGCACGTGTTTCCAATCATCTAACGACCAATCTAGATGAGAACGGGCCCACTGTAGCCGTTTTGCTCTGTTGCCCCGACGTAATAAGGGTTTTCGAATGGCAATGCGTCCATGAAGGTCCGCTTGCTGAAGTCGACGTTTTACCGTACTCGCCGAAACTTGTTCTTCACGGCCGCGATTGACTTCGGTTGCTATTTGCGGCTCTGTTAATTTTCTATTGCGTTTGCTTAATAATACAATTCTCAAATCTTCAGCTTTTGTTGTTTTCCTAGATGCTCCAGGACGAACACGATTTTCTATAGTTCCAGTTGTCCGATATCGCTTTGTGATGTCATTTACTGTTGAACTTCTCATATTTATTTTTTCAGCAATTTGTCGCCCCGAATATCCTTCTTCAAACAGCGTAATAATACGTGAAGGTTTTTCTACACTGGTAGGCTTGCCACGTGCCATTTTGAAGTAAATTTTCTTAAAACTTTCGCGCAAAAACGACAGATGCACACCAACACACGTTTAACAGTAAAATGAAGCAAATTTATATCTTTACGCCTGTGATAAATAAACAAGAGTGATCCTGCGGTGTATTTCCTAAATTTATTGTTCGTTAATAATCCCCAAACGACCCGTTTCAGAAGATCGAGATACTTCCGAGAAATTCTTGGAATGATAATAAAAGGGACTTTATTGTGGTTGTCGCAATATTTCTGCTTTATATAATAATTTATGGCTTTAATCCCTTAGAAAAGAGTGTATGCTTAATATTTTTCTAATTTTATGTATTAATAATTGTATACACTGTGATATAATAGATTTTTATTGTATGACCGAACTTCACTGAACGGCAGTGTAAGTCATGTATGGAACTGGTACGCTATTAATCCGTACAAACGTACCGGCATAAATTTTAGAAATTACGAGTGTATTATCCTATCTAATTGGAAATGTGATTCGTGCAAGTTGCTAACGCTATAAAGAATATATTTTACGCTATCTGTTTAATATGTACCCATCTATACGCGTACGAACATCCGTAGCAGGCGGAATCTCACAAATACGGATGCCGAACCATTAATTAAAACAGATACACCTTGTATTGGAAACTGTCAGTTTGAGCGCGACGCCGTAAGTGAATTATTGTTACTTGCATCGATTCAAATTCACCGTATAAGATTATTTGATCCATTACGAATACTGGCTGTAATATGTCAAGTGTGAGAATTATAGAGTACAATATGATTTATATCCTAAGTTGGGAATAAGGTCAACTCGACATTTTAGAGGATTTTGTAGAAATTTATAGCCTCCGAAGCTTCTCAGACCCAGAAATATGTTAGTCAGTAAAACGACACATCAACGTTGCTAACGTCATAAGGATTAGATGACGATATTTCAATTCTCGCGATCAACTCGGGATTTGCGTATTTTTCATGTGTAAGAATAAGGATAATCGATGCTGTTTGTTCATCACTAATGATTGAACGGACTGTGTTGTAATATAGATATGTATATTAATTAATATTGTTACTATATACGGTGGTATGTATTAATTAATATGGTCTAGGCGAATTTACCGTTAATTGCAATTTCCTTTAATAACACAACTAACGAGGAGAATCATTATATATTCTGACGACGCTGATCGACGTAACGTCGATTTTGATCCCTATACCCATATATCTTACAAAGGAACAGCGGCAACTCGCAAACTTAACTGTATGTATGAAACTATAGAGGCTGAACGAGTACCACAATACAATTTCTTTAGCGGCTGAATCTCCCGATTTCTGGATATGGCAATTTGCACGTTCTTTAGGTTTTTGTAAACATCTCGAAAACTATAGCAGCCATTTTTCTTTTGTTTAGAAGATAGTTTGAAGTATATTACATAGTTAAGGATAGCATAAATTATTTCGGAAGAAATAAATGGGGGCGAGGGGAACGGGGGCGGTGTACACGAAACCCCCCATATTTTAGATATTTTTTTTTATTTGGAGAAAGAAACTACAAATTTAGGTAGTCAAACATTAAAGAGACGAAAACGATAATAGCGTTTAACATGGTGCATTCTCGATAAATATCTATTTCGATAACATTTGCAACAAATATAAAGAATATAATATTCAAACAAATAATGTATTATGATTGCTACCATTGTGGCCAATTACAAATTTTCGCGGCCACCTTATGTACGGGTGTGTATTGTAATGTTATATAAAATAACAACGGCGCCAAATTCACTTCTCACCTTGGCATGTCACATTGTCCACCTATCGGGTATGAGGGTCCAGCTGTTGGTAGAAACCCAATCCCTAGCGAAAGAATCCTGTTTTGAGCCGAATATATTTGGGGCGTAAAAATAAGAAAATTAATATAGACAATTAATATAAGTCCAACCAACGACAATCGTGGGGAAGACTTATATTAACTACTTTTATCTATCATTCCACTTTCATCAAATTAAAGTCTAAAATTTCTACAGCAAGTTCTAGTGCATACGTTAGTCGTACAGAAGATTTCTTTTTCAATTAAATGTCTTTCGGTCCGTTTCATCTAAATTCGCAATTTCGTAGTTTAACGTTGTAGTGTTGCATATGGGCAAGAGTGTCATCCAAGAACACAGAATCCCAGCATCAGTTGCGTCCCTGCATCATGCTACGACAGAAATCGTTTCTTTCGGCATATATTTCAATAATAGTACATTTTCTACGGGTAAAAATTATCATAGCTGTCTATGGAATAAAACAATTGCCAACATATTTGAACAATGGTGAAAAACAACGCCAATTTTATTTGTGACTTTAGGTCTAGCTGTCGTCCAGGCAAGTTGTACGAAGCATTTCCTCCAAGTTAAATAGTTCTGAGTAAATATTTCAGTTTAAAATTTTTTTTAATGAATGCGTTCAGTAGTTTATTAGTGAAGAAAAGAGGTTCGAAGAAGGACATAAACCTGCTGTTTATGTAATAGAAAGTCACGAGATTTGAGGTTAGTACTTATTTTCATTTCTACGTCTTAACACGTCTCTTTTCATCTACCGAAAGAATGTCTAGTGACATTCCCGGATTCATAACCCGCAATTTTTGAAGAAAATTTAGAATTTCGACAAATTTCCTAAAATTTTCCAAATTTTACATTGGCAAAACATTACGATATTTATTGAGAATCAAGTTTTATTATCGTTTTTAAATCTTTAATGTTTGACTGCCTAAATTTATTAACTGTTACAGCACCGTTTTGAACGTAATATCCTATTTATTTTTGATAATTATAAAAACATTATAAAAAATATGGGAACTGAGGTACCCCGGTCCCTCGTTATTTATTTCTTCTGTAAAAAAAATATCTGCTATAGTTTTCGAGGTATTTACAAAAATTTAAAAACCACTCAAATTTACGGGGAGAGTGAACCCCGAAATCAGGGGACTCGGCCGCTAAATAAATTGTGTTATTCTTCTTCATGATACTCTTTCAGTCTTTGCAGTTTCATCGAAATTAGAATTTGCGGCTTAACGGTCTTCCCTCGCCAGTTATTCAGTTATCTGATTTAGTTTAAGCTTTTTGCAAAATGTTGTCCCTCTAACGGCCGATATCCGCCTAAATTCGCTAAGATTCACATTTTAATCCGAAATCATTTCAATGTTTGATTTGTGCTATTTTGTTATTTCTTTTATGGAACAGCTTTCAATGTGTGACGTTTTAAATAGAACTATTCGTTTTATACTGAATTCTAATCAACATTTTTCTGCTCATTTTCACTACTTCTTATTTATACGCGCTGTTTAAGTTGCTAGACGTTGTTCGTTAATTTTTTGTTGGGAAGTTTGTGAAATTGTGCCAAAAAAAATAATGTTTACATATTGGCTTCAATGAATAAAGTTAAACGAAGAACTGGCAGGTTATCTGCATCAAAATCACAAGGATGGACTGTTTCTTTAAACACGTAGCAAATAAATTGTAATTTGTGTTTACTGAAATTTCTCAAATTTAATAAATCACCTTGTAATAAGTCGTCATGCCCGGCAGGAAATCTCCATATTTTACGGATGCCGATACCCACTAATATCAGTTGGTTAGACGCAAGATCGCTAATTCGCTTAACACATTGCAAGCTGCAATGTGGTACGGCTAACGTAAAGAAATTTAGTTAGTCGAAAATTTAAATTATCGTGTTGAATATTGAACGAAAACTATCCGTAACAAAGGAGTTAACAGACGCCAAAACATCGGCTCGTTATAGTTCTAGTCGCTTTTGAGGGAAGACGTACTTCGGTACGTAGTTTATTTACAACGTACTTTCAAGTGTTGTAGTGTTAACAATCCAAGTTCTGTGATTTTAAAAAAGGCAGCATTTTGTTACGTAACGAGTTAGCATAGAAAAGGGGCGTGAACGTTACCTTTTTCGATCTTTCGTTAGCGTAATTATTTGTAATTTACATTTTTAAACCGCCGAAAAAGTATCTAGGCGATAGCCCCGAATCCACGACTAAAAATCATCTTTTAACAGGATAAAACAAAACTCAAAATTTACAACTAAAGCTAAACCCCACAAATTAAATTAAGATTTTTCGATATGAAATAATATTTAACAACATCGTTAGTTACGCTGTTCCATAAAGCTTTCACCGTCAATTTCGTAACTTCGTTACCGAACTTTAAATTTCCATTGGAAGCTCGCAGGCGACAATCGGGAGATTAGCAGTTTTTGTTACGGTTCCCGCTGCAACGCCAAAGTTCGCCGAAGTTAAACTAGCAAACCGAGAAACATAATCCGCAAATAAATGAGAATCGTAAAACTGTATCGGCTTTGCACTGGCGCCGCACTATTCACATTTTGCAGCTTAAATATTCATGCATTTTTATTGCATATATTAAACGGAGAATGAGTTTTTACTCGCCTAGCAGGTCGCGTATGTTGAAGGGAAGTTAATTGGAGAAATTAACGGCAAATTAAATAATCGAAGATAATTAGGATCGGTGATAATGATCACTGTAGTTGGTATTACAAATTGGGCTACAGAATTAGGTAACCTGATTATTCGCGGCTTGCTTATTAATGTAATGGAATTAGAATGATTGACATAATGGAAAATAATGAACGCGCAGGATGATGAAGAATAATTTAGGAAAAGGTTTGCGATACATATAATAACCGATAATTGAATGAATTCCTCGTCGGTTTGTCCTTACCACTTAATAAATTTATTTTCTCATTCAAAATTGCGACCTGAAGACAACGCAACACACAACATTTCATTAATTAATGTTTTTATTTATTAATTAATGTTGGTATTTCTAAATCTTTTTAATAATTAAGGTTATTTACTGTTATTCCAGGCAAATTATGAGTAGAAGCAAAGTTTTTGCGAGTTGTTACATCGTCAGCTGCAAACTCCCAAGATATACAATCGGTAATTCTAGTGCATTGTGACAGACGAAACACTTAACTGTCTACTTGATGTACACTGCCGTTCAGAGAAGTTCGGTCGGTTGGTAAAAAACATGAAAAGGTTACATAAACAAACGAAACTAAAAACAAAATGCAATTTTATTGTATGTACAGGTAAAAAAGACAAAAACAAATAAATAAAAAGTTATTCTGGCCTAATATAACATACTGAACATTATATTTTTTTTTCATCGAAAAAACCTCCTTTGCTGTTAATCACCGCTCGAACTATTCTAGGCATTCTTTCGATAAGTTTTGTTAAAACGGATTGTGGAATATTAATCCATTCATGTTGCAAAATATTCCGTAAATGTTCTTGTGAAGTTGGGCACATTTTTCGGATCCTCCTGTCCAGTTCATCCCACAACAACTCTATCGGGTTCAAATCTGGGCTTTGTGGGGGCCATGTCATTACTTTCAGGGTGTGCTGTTCTTCTTGCTCCTTTAGATAGTTCTTACACACTAACGCAGTGTGTTTTGGGTCGTTGTCATGCATGAATGTAAAGTTACGGCCTATTATACGCAATCCTGATGGCTTTGTAACATTAGAATTTTGCTTATGAGCTACAATCGTTTGTTTTACTGTTCTTTTTGTTCTGACCATCCCTGTATCGCGTATTTATTTGTGTTGACCGATGGCCAATGCGAAGTTAGAGTCCATTCACAGTAATTGGTTAATGAGGCTCGTTGTAGGAACCGAATCTCAAGTTCTAGGGTGGTCTTAAATACGAAATTGACTATAAAACGTTCCTTTTATTTTTAGAAAACTTTCGACATAACTTTCGTTGAATCCTTTTCAGTCATTTTCTTTTAATTTGTAAAATTTCAACTCCCTACTTCCGGCCCCCTTCCACTTCTAGTTAGAGGGAAAATATCACAGGTTCTTTTTTATTCGTGCCTTAACTGTTGAGGTACGTACGAACTTTCTTTCTTCGAAGATTTTTTTAAAAATTTAACTGTTTATCTTTTATTAGTTATTGAACATTACAGTACTTTTTTTGTATTTTTTTGTTGTAACAGGTTTTAATTAACGAATAATATATTCAAGTCAAGGTCAATTCTGTTTATCTTAAGTACATTCCTAGTTGTTATTGCTTTATTATGTTTTAATTGTTTAATTAAACATCGACCCTAAAAATTTAATTTGCTTGTTTAAAATAAGTATAACTACGTAAAACTGTAAAGCTGGATCCAGTTGTAACTAAATTTAGAACCGCTTATCTTATATCTGTCTTTCTATGTAACTATCTCTCTGTATTTTCTTTTGTAGGTTATTTTTTTTTTACTAACTTGACTTTATATTTCTTGCTTAACTAAATTTTGTCTACTTTGTACCATAAATAGTTGTCCAAGACCCAACGCGTATTTATTGTTTCAATTTATTATTCTTTTATTTCAATTAAATAGCGTTGTTCAAGTATTTATTTCATTTGCAAGTTGTGCTAACCCCCCCACAAAGTAAGTTTGGCTATAGGTAGGTCCTATTTACTCTGGTTTCCCTGTCTACAGGGTAGGTATTGTGCGTTCTTTTATGCTCCCTTCAGACGCGGTGGCGCGATAGAAGTTTGAGGGATCCTACGGCTTCTCCACTGAGCTTAATCCAGCCGAAAACTATTTGATTACATTTTGGTTTAAAATAAAAACGTAGGCTTCCACGGCCAGAGTCAGTTGAAACTAAACGTGTTCCGGGTTTGAACCGTGTCATGTCGTTGGTTAAAATAAAACACGACGTTTCGCCCGCAATCGTATGGAGCTTCTTCAGGGGAGTGGTGGCAATAGTTAGCACGCTAAATCAAAGTGTGAACCACGACAGAGGCGAAACTAACTGAGCGGGAAGCAGTTGATCACGGTAACTCAGCATGTGAACCATACCAGAGGCGAAAACCAACTGTGAAGAACGCGGGGAGCAGCACGCTTTTATGCGGGTGATGGGTGTGACGGTTACGGTTGAGCGGAGATGAGTCGTTGCGGATGACGGGTTTCCATATGTCTGGGAGGAGGTTCATTTCGGTTATTTATATTTTTTTTTGTATCGCATCAACCGTGCAGGCAGCAGCTTTAGAACGCAAAATTTATCTAAAGACTCCGCAGATGCTCTTGCGTTCTCATATCAAGATAAAACCTCAAATCAATAACAACGAAATTAAATTTGTGTTCATCAATCGTTCGTTTTAATATACATCATCAATTTACATTTCAATTATTTTGTTCCATTACACGAATTAATGATTATAAAATAATTTTCAACTGGACATCTGCAACAATTTAATACAACGCAAAACATTATTGAAGAATAATGCCGCATATTCACAATGATTTAATAAATACTATAATTAAATATGCATATCGCATTTCCGAATTTATAATATGTTATGAAGTTTTTCTGACCTAATTTAGAATAATATTTTGTCAAACATTCGTGCGTATTGCATATTACAGGGTGATTAAATGGAAAAGCCCGTACGTTAATTACGTATTTGGTTTCTTCGACCAGAAATAAACCAATAGTTTGTATAATATTAAATTGCGTATTTGGCACAACAACATTGTATTAGAACGTTTTCGACGTGTACAATCTGTTGGAATTTGCATCAAGTGATTTCGTGACAACAATATGCTACTAAACTTTAGCATAAATTACTACTTACGAAGTGAATTACACAAAAGGAGCATTTATGCATAAAGTTAGGGATAACCCGAGCACTTTGGAGTGCAGTACTTATAATTAGTGCACGGAGAAAAATGCGGAATGCCTTTCGCAAACGTTTGAGCAAATTATCGAGTTAGAAGGAAAGAATTTCGAGCATTCACCTGTGCCTAGATAAATAAGTAGGTAACTATCAATTAATTATTGCAATAAAGATGACAATAAAAGTTATTAAATTTGTTCATAATGTATTTTAACCTTTTTTTCCTTAATTTCTTAAGAAAATTTGTTGAGCTTTATTGTTGGCAGCGGTGTGCTTTCTATGTATAATTTTCTTTTCTTCCTGGAGGGTAGTCAATGTTGAAATACGAATTTGTGTATTTTTTTGATCTCTGTGCTATTCTTACATAAATTACAAGTTTGTTGTTTTTACTACGTGTAGTTTTTCTTAGGTACCTGTTCACGGTACTTTTTGCTACAGATCTGCAATATATGTTGCTTACCTGTCTTAAATATTATTTAGGCTAAAGGTGTAAAAAAAAAGACGTGTAAAGACGAGTAAAGTGTAATTAATCCCTTTTATCTCGCAGAAGATATATTTAGCGTTCCGTTGTGGTGAGAAGAGCCACGAACAAATTATAAAAGAAATCACATCGTATTGCACCTTAGTGGGTAACGTATAAAGCTACGCTAGATGCCCTACGAAGCTAGGGTGTTAAGCACAGCCCAAATAGTGGTATAAGTGTTTAAAGTGAAGCTGATCACCATTGCCAGGAGAGCTCCGATTTAGGGCCTTCACCGTCATCAGGAGAACGAGAGAAACCTATTCAGTTTTCACCATCGCACCCATTACCACGCCAAGTCATATATTTTCTTTTGTTTATTTTTCTATCAATATTTATTTTAAACCTCTTGCTCTGAGTTAATTAAATCGTGTATTCTTTTTGTTACAAGCTTTAATAAAGTTAATATTCACTTTACTCTATTCTCGGGGGCTCCATTTTCAATAATAAATTTTATTTTTTCTATATGTCGCGTTTGTTATTGTTAAATTTTTTTTTTTAATATTCATTATTTTTTGTTATCAATTCTTTTATTTTTTGGTGCATGACTGCTCGCTTATTCAAAAACCACATAACTTGAGAAGCTGAGGACCTAAATTATTTAAAAAAGTTTCAATCAATTTTAAAATAAGCATTTAAAAGTAAGTAGTTATTTTTGTTAGTTTTTATTTAGTTTGCAATCAACCCTGTTATAATTCAGCAACGTAGGGCCCAGTACCGTTGTAGTTAAAAAGAAGTACATTTTATTATGTAGTTGACCAGTCATTTTATTTAATTTAAACATAATACAATTCGTCGATAAAGTAACGTACAGTATTCATTAGCGACTTTTTGTATTCTCGAAATAGGAGGAACGCATACGTTCAGCAGCGAATGGTTTCCCAGTCGAACGAGCGAATGAACATCGCTACAGAGAGCGAAGCTACGATTGTGCAAACGTTCGTTCACCAACGTATTTGTTCTGGGGACGAATAATTTCGAGAATCGCCCCCGTAGGTTTGCTATCTTATTTTTACTTTAGTATGAAACAAATTCACAGCATACATTAAATGAACTAATTTTATAGTTCCATCCTTTAGTGAAGTTGCTGTTTTCGAATAACATTGAAATGTATTAATTTAAGCTAAAATTGTTTGAATCAAAACATCTCAAACAATATTTTTTGTTGTGGCAGTATTTTCATTTTTCTCTGTAAATAAAGTAAAGTATTTTTCTATATGTTCTATAACGGCAGGCTGAATCATGATTGCTGAACTTATTGTTGTTTTGAAACAAAGAGAATTGTTAATTAATCTGAAACAACAGTACGTCCGCAATTTACGTACATATACACACATATCACACTAGAACTTCATAGCGTATGAAATACAACCAAAATGCGAGTATGCTCATCTTGGATATCATTTTTACTCCATAATCACAAATAAATTAGATCGATGTACTAGGATGCGCCAATCCAGATAATGGAAAATCAGAAAACGATTTCGTTCGTGCGTGGCTCAGGCAGTAGCGTAAGACAAATAAATGCCTTTATTAAAAAATAAATCGGCTATTCTGATGATGAAACCGTATTGTTTTACGGATCGATACGTCAACATCGGCAATTTGAAAAGCGTACAAGTTTTATCTTGGCTTCGCGGTAACCGAACAATACTTGTTTACATTAGATAAATATACGAACTTTCTGCCATGGAATAATGTGTAGCGTTCCGAAATGAAATTGTGAAAAACCATGTCAACAGTATGCACTATGCATGAATTTGATGCTGTTACACTGAAAAACCGTTACGTCTGAGTCGATTAAATTGATCTCGTCAAAGGAAATTTACAAAATAAACGTGGCATTTATTTTGTTTGAATCAACATGTTTGTTTGATGCAACCTATTTATTTGCCCAAACGGGATTTTTACTGGAGCTAGTCTATAGCTTTGGTACAAATTGACAGATTCTTTCTCTCTGTTTGGTTCAAAATATGTGTTCTACTTGCCACATCATTCTTTTGATTTACAATTAATTGATTCTGAGATTTCCTGTTGTTGCTGTTTTTTTTTTTTTTTTTGGCTTTAAACTTCGTCCTGGTGAGGAATCGTGATTAACGGGCCTATCCAGCGCCAGGTTCGATTCCTTACCGGGACGAGGTTTCTTTCAAATAATTATGTGGGAAATATCAAGGAAATTCCAGATCTATCTTTCAACTTCACCGGAACAATCAAGTGTGAAGTAAGAGTTTGTAGATTCGTGGCCAAAACAGGTCGTATACCCAAATTACTATTTTTTGAACATTCTTTTGTAAATATAATTCTGTGTTATGCTCGTTTTTGTGTGACAGAGCCTTATGAGTACAAATGATTAGTAATTAAGTACTTTCTGCTAAGCATTTGAACATATTTTTTGCTATTTCTGAATACCTTTTTTAATATTGTAGCTGCTGTAACTTGTTTCTTTTACTCTAAACTTAATGTACCTAATTTACAAGAAGTTCTTGCCTCTCTTAGAGGTTACTCAATGAGTCACTACGCAACAAATCAACTAATGAATTGGCAATTTTTAGAAAATATGTGTGTGTGCTGTGAAAACACGATTTGTTTGATATCAAAAAAAATAAAGTGCATATTTTGTACAAGCGTTTATTTTTAATCATAATGATAATCAGGATAATTATATACACGCGCTTTCTTTCCAAAATTCAGGTCGTAGTTGACTTGTTGCGGTTGTGGTTTGTTGTAATAATGCTGATCGGGGTATCCGGGTTTGTTGCTTAAAACGCCGCTACTTGCAACGCTTCCGAATCTGTCCTCCAAATCTACCTTCGGATTGTTCAGCCAGCGCTTTTTCACGTTCTCGATTCCTTTTTCGGCTATCATGACAACTGTAGCATGCGTATTGCCTGAAACTACAATTGGCATAACCGAAGCGTCCATAATACGTAAGTTTTTAACACCGTGCACTTCGAGTTCTGGGTTTACAACCGCTAAAGGATCGGTGGATGGTCCCATTTTGCAGCTCCCAGCTTGATGATTTTCGGGACCCGTATAGTATCTAATGGCGCACTTCCAAAACTCATCAGAATCGTAAGTGTAACGCTTGTGACAATCTCCGTATTCTTCTTGTTCGAATTCGGCACCGTATTTGTTCCTGAACACGCTAGTATTTGTTATTTTCTGAATTATTCTAATTCCATCGACTAAAACATCGATATCATGAGTATCCGCTAAATAATTTGGATAAATCAACGGCGGTTCTAACGGATTACTTGATTTTAACGTTAGAAATCCTCTACTCTTCGGATGGAGAACAACTGAAGATATGGTTATATGCTTGGGAGCGTTCGGATCCTTTGGATTGGAATAGGCGTTCACCTCACCAGATTTGGCACAATTAGCTAGATAACCTACGAAAAATATTTGCAGATCAGGATTGAGACCAGACGCTTCGGCATATTTCGAGTTAATTCTGGCAGTCACTTGGGACAATCCAGTACCAGACATAGGACCTCTTCTATACAAAATATACTCAAGGGCTTTGGCCCAATCTAAATCATTTATATCTTTCTCCTTTTTTAAAGCGTAGGTCATGTAAAACGTGACATGATTATGTAGATTCCTTCCAACACCAGGCAATTGATGGACTTGCGCAATGCCGACACGATCAAGTTCTTCTTTCGGACCAATGCCGGAGAGTAGCAGGAGTTGGGGAGAGTTTACCGCTCCAGCAGCTAATATTACTTCTTTTCTCGCTCGGACATAATATTTCTTGTTCTTATATATGAACTCAACACCTGATGCAATCGTTTTTCTATCTCTTTGTTCGGTGACGATCCTGGTTACTGTTGAATTTAGCATTACGTGGAAATTGGGATTTTTGCGATGTGGTCTGATGTACGACCGAGCACTGCTTAATCGCGAGCCATTTCTGAAAAAGAAAAATGTAATAAAAATCAGCAACTTCTTTTTCTCTTAAATGACAACATTCTTTAAATGTATGTCTTTATTGGACCTTTCAAGAGTTACCCGTTACACGGTGAGAGAAATATATTTCAAAATATTCTTTTTCTTGATCTTTAGGTATATTCTCAAATACTTTTTTAAAAGAGAAAAGCAATACACTAAGAAATCCATAAATAAATAAAAATCTTGGAATTTGAAAATTAATGCATTACAAGCGAGAAGATATAATTTACGATTTATAATCATTCCATTGAAGTCTAACACATACAAAACACTTAACATTAACGTATTCATTAAAATAGCTTTGAAAATCTCCTACAGTGTTGTACGACATAACTGCACGACATACACAGGTACACTGCCGTTCCGTGAAATTCGGTCATACAATAAAAATCTATTATATCACACTGTATACAATTATTAATACATAAAATTAGAAAAATATTAAGCATACACTCTTTTCTAAGGGATCAAAGCCATAAATTATTATGTCAAGTAGAAATATTGCGACAACCTCAATAAAGTCCCTTTTATTATCATTCCAAGAATTTCTCGGAAGCACCGATCTTTGGGAACGGGTCGTTTGGGGATTATTAACGAACAATACATTTAGGAAATATACCGCAGTATCATTCTTGTTTATTTATCACAGGCGTAAAGATATAAATTTGCTTCCTTTTACTGTTAAACGTGTGCTGGTGTGCATCTGTCGTTTTTGCGTGAAAGTTTTAAGAAAATTTACTTTAAAATGGCATGTGGCCAGCCTACCAGTGTAGAAAAACGTTCACGCATTATTACGCTGTTTGAAGAAGGATATTCGGGGCGACAAATTGCTGAAAACATAAATATGAGAAGTTCAACAGTAAATGACATCATAAAGCAATATCGGACAACTGGAACTATAGAAAATCGTGTTCGTCCTGGAGCATCTAGGAAAACAACCAAAGCTGAAGATTTGAGAATTGTATTATTAAGCAAACGCAATAGAAAATTAACAACGCCGCAAATAGCAGCCAAAGTCAATCGCGGCCGTGAAGAACAAGTTTCGGCGAGTACGGTAAAACGTCGCATTGCCATTCGAAAACCGAATGTTCGAAAAGTGATCCCGAACTGCATTGTGCCGACAGTGAAGCAAGGGCGTAGTTCTGTGTTAGTGTGGGGATGTTTCTCCTTTGCTGGAACGGGAGATTTATGCAGAGTGCAGGATGTAATGAGGAAGGAAAATTATTTTGCAATACTCCAGAATCATGCAGTGCCATCAGGATTGCGTATAACAGGCCGTAACTTTACATTCATGCATGACAACGACCCAAAACACACTGCGTTAGTGCGTAAGAACTACCTAAAGGAGCAAGAATAACAGCACACCGTGCAAGTAATGACATGGCCCCCACAAAGCCCAGATTTGAACCCTATAGAGTTGTTGTGGCCCAACTCCACGAGAACATTTACAGAATATTCTGCAACATGAATGGATTAATATTCCACAATCCGTTTTAACAAAACTTATCGAAAGAATGCCTAGAATAGTTCGAGCGGTGATTAACAGCAAAGGAGGTTTTTTCGATGAAAAAAAAATATAATGTTCAGTATGTTATATTAGGCCAGAATAACTTTTTATTTATTTATTTTCGTCTTTTTTACCTGTACATACAATAAAATTGCATTTTGTTTTTAGTTTCGTTTGTTTCTGTAACCTTTTCATGTTTTTTACTAACCGACCGAACTTCTCTGAACGGCAGTGTACATAGTAGTAAACATTGTGGACACTATTATACATCCATTAAAATAATATAAAGTCCGAGAAGATAATTAAACGTTTCCACCAAAAATTATGTTTAATTAAAATTATGTTTACAACTTCATTACGTACGTATTATTGCTGCTCTGAGGTTTATAATATCACGGGCATAGCAAAGATTTTACATTAAACTAGCTTATCTAAGAATGTGTTCGTTATGAATAACTACATGCAAACGCTTTCTGTTATTACTTATTTTCATGCGAAATAAATATAATTCATTCGTCTATTCGCGTTCTTACGTAATTTCTATCGTTACATGTTGATTTTAATAAGCAGCGATATTTAGTAGAATAATACATATTTAATTAATAGCGGCTCTGTGTGAGTGATTCATTCATAGATATACATATTTATATACGAGGATAATTTGAAAACTTTCAAAATGAAGATGGGGCTACTTGTGAAAAATATTCTGATTATATAAATAGTGTTGACAGTCACCCCTGAAAATTATAGCCATGCTAGGCGCTCTGTTGTTGTTTAACAGCCGATTGTGTCAGTCAATGTTAGTGTTTCTATAGAAATGGAAAAAAAATCGAATCGAATATCGAATCATCATTAAAATCTCTCAAATTAAAACTTAAATTGACGCTGTTTACGGGAACTGTACACCATCATTTATTATTTGAATTTAAACGTGGATATACCAGCTTGGTTGAAAATGTACGTTCGGGACCAGCCAAAAATTGCAACTATTATTAATAACGTCGGAAAAGCTCACCACATGATGAATTAAGGTTTGGGCAAAGGCAAAATCTCGATAGAACATGTTTGATTCTGTTCAACTATCTAGTGGATAACTTATCAGTAAATGCTAATTCTACAGCAAAGCCTGATTTGGTAACCCTTTTTCGTTCCACCTAGGTGACCTGTGATACAGCGAAACGCATATACACATAGTGGTTGGTGGTAGCTAGTTGATTAAATATATTCATTTAAACTATATGTTTAGAAGAAAGAGGAAAAATTCAAACTCTTCAACAAGAAGGCTACTCGAATCAAGAAATCGCCAGAAAAATTGAACGAAGGACATGAGTAGTTAACGTTTATCTAAAAAAACACCGAAAACTATGGCAGTAATCGGAGAGTTCGCATTGCAACGGCAACAACAGCAAGGGAACGTCGTGCGATTTTGCGGATGGCGTCCAATTCTTGTGCTACAGCTAAGCAAACTAGGGATAGAGTCGGAAGTCATGCTTCCCTACCATCCATCCAAAGGTTAACACACACACTTGAAAATAAAAAAACTGCGCAAGAAACTACCCCTGCTGGAGCATCATAAGCAAGCCCGATTAGAATTTGCTCGCAATCATCGCGAATGGGTAGACAGTGGAAAACAGTGGTCTTGAGTGATGAAAAAAAGATTTAATTTGGATGAACCTGATGGCTTCGATTTGAGGTTGGTTTTAGGGTACGATTTCAAGTCGAGGAACAGTGGGACTAGAATTTCTGGAAAGAAGGCAGACTGCTCGAAAGTACCTGCAGTTGCTCCAGAGACAAATCGCTAATGTTGACTAGGTATTTCCCCATGAAGAATGGACATTTCAACATTATAATGCGCAAATTCACACAGCAAGCATAGTCAACACATGGATGAACGACAATATCGATGTTCTGGAATGGCCTGCCGTTTCCCCAGACATGAATATTATAAAAAATTATGGGGGTGGATGACGAGACAATAATGAATAATAATGATGAGACAAGTTTACAGCGAAGAAAGACAGTTTAACAATAGAAAAGAATTGATGTAAGAAACACTTGGGAGCAATTCCAATGAATTTGATTGTTCCAACAATTTATTTACTTCGTTGCCTCATCGCATGTTAGTAGTTATTGAGAAACGAGGACATCTTACGCATTATTAAAATAAAAGATAGTTGATTTAATTCTATTTCTTGTTGTTTTTTTTTTTGGGGGCGAGAGTAATCAATTGTCGCTTTGAAAACTACCATCAGAGTGAAAAAATCCTCAAAAATTGGTTTTTGAAATTACTAAGGCAAACGGGTGTCTAGATTTGTACAACTGACTTAATTTAACTATTTTTATAGTTATTATAACTGAAACGTTAGCGTTTCAACGAAATGGCGTCAATTGTGGGATGAGAGTAATCAAATGTCGGGCACTGTACTTACGTAAGTAATAAACCTAGACCTTACTTTTAAATTGCCAAGGTGTTAGTTAACGCAAGTTTGTTTAAGAAGCGTAAAAGGTGTTATATAGACGAATTCAAGTATAACAATAAAACGCATATTTCTTTGTGTACCAACAACATATTGCTGGTTAATCTCTACGTTTGTACCGCGTATTATTTCCCAAATGTATGCTTGGTTATCGCCAGTTTATTTCTGTTTGAATTAGGTGCTAAAATGGTTTATTTTCCGGTCCTGGATGCTTTTATTGCTATCTTGCTGTTATCTCGCAAGAGAATTTGTAAAAAGACAGGAAATGTAATCGCTGTAAACATATAAAATTGAAAATAATTGTACATACAGCGTTTTGATTATTTTATCTGCGATTGCTAAGAAGAACCTTATAACCTAATTTGCTACGTCAACTGGGGTGAAGTTGATCAAACAGGGTTTTTTTTTATTTTTTGATTATTAAACGCGGCTACTCTTCATGATTTTTAATAGATCGTTGCAAACAGGCTGCTTCCAATCCCTTTCGAAGCGAGCCGGTGATCTTTATGAGTGGTGATAAGGCTTCAGTGCAGTTCAGAGAACTACGACCCTATTTCTATTTTAAGCGTTTCGCCTAAAATATTTGAGTCGATTATTTTTTGATGCACATTCTAGAACAATATGTTCTTTATCCAGGTAGGTCCACAGTGACGAATCTAATTACGTTGCACCCACTTTGTTTTCTTGATAATAGAATACAGGTAGATGCAATTTATACAGATTATAGTAAAGCTCTTGTCAGAATTAGATAGAATTCTTATTAATAAATCGCTGAGATTGACTTTGCGTAGAGCCATTCTTCGGTGGCTACAATCTTAAATGGCTACACATATAGGACGGTGGCTATCATACCAGATGTCCCGCAGATATCGCGTCTGGGTCCACTTGCTTCAAAATTCCTCTATTTCTTCAATATACTGATGATCTAAAGATATTTAAGCGTATTAAGTCGCTTACGGATCGTGTGAGTAATATTCTTTTTAAATTTCAATAAATGCTATGATATACAAGAAATTTGGCTACAAATCACCTGATTAAGCAAATACAACTTAATAAACAACTATTTTCTCTCGAATAATTTTGCCATCTCATACTAGTATAAAATTGTCTTCAAGTCACGTGCTCACGTGCATTCTGTAACTACGTTCGTTGCTTAAATGTGCAGAATGGTCAGCATTTAGTTCGCTTAAGAAAGGTGAAACCCGTCCAAGTTACGTAAGGGTCATACGTTCGGTGAATTTAATTGTTACATCATCGAAACGATGATGAAAATTATCGTGCCCATTTCACGGTCTAAGAAAGACTAATTATCGTGTTATTGATCTTGTGCTGCCTAGATACGTAGAGCAATTAATTTTAATTGTCGATCACCGACAATCGTGACGGAAACTAACAATGCTAGGAAGATTTTTATGGATTCTTATTTAGTTTCTCCATCCCGCGGGCTTCACGATGATCGCGCATTTATAATTTCGAGGTGGACAGGAATATTCGTCGTAGGAATCTGCATAATAGAAAATACATCGGTTTACATTAAATCCAATGTGAACCGATGCAATGTATGTATCTAACAATAAATGAAGCCTGCTAATTGAAATGTGAATTAATATATACCAATAGCGCGCCCTATTTTGTTGCCATTTTTTTTGCTGATTACTTTAATCATTTATAACTTTTTTCCTCTTCATCATTAGTTTTTTGCAAAAATATTTTATTTTTTCTACAAAGCTATTGTCTCTGACCTTCTTTTTTTAGAAATGAGCGGCAAGTTTTGAATGTAAAGTAGATATTCTATTTTTTCAAAGCTACAACCTACAAGACCAGCAACGTTTGGAAGTCTTGATTTGGGGGGTTGTGTATTGCCATTGGGCAGTGTAGTATTCTGAAGACAGGCCATGTTTGAGAATAATTTTGACCACTGAAACATGGAAGAAGAATCATCAAAAAATACCAAATATATTATTTTAGATAAACTAATACGATAGATTAGCAGCACGCGACGACATAAACAAGAATTATCGAAACACCTGAAGCTCCGTAAGGTCTTGATCGAGAATGGATCCGGATTCGGGTGCATTAACTCTCCACATGATTTTAACAGAGTGGAAGGAAGTTATGGATAGTGGAAATAATGTAATTGTGGTGGTATCTATTGACTTAAAAAAAAACGTTCGAAATAATATACAGAGATACTTTAATTTAAAAGTTAGGAGAATACGATGTAACTGGGGAAACGAGAAATTACTTATCTGGTAGATATTAATGTAGAGAAAGTGATGAAGCAACGCCCAGTAAGAGATGCGTCAAGTTCGATGTTCCGCAGGGTTCTATGTTGGAACCCCTATCGTTTTCCATCTTATACTAACGATTTAATCGAGGGAAAAGAACAGCTTTAAATATTTATGTACGTACCAGTAGTAAATGAAAGCTTGACACAGAAATCTTTATTCTATAATGAATTGTAGGATACAACAGAATACCATCGCTTATCAGATTTATGAAAAGCGTTAGAAAATCTATTTTTTTCTATATTTTTTGTAAGAAAATGTTGCTAATAAAGTCTATTCTTGTTATTATCAAATAATTTTTTTGCAATTTGCAATTGTTAATAAATTTCGCTAATTATTTTCTAAAACACTATATCGCCAATTGTAATAAGACTATACAGGGTGAGTCGCGAGGAACGGACCGAATTCCAAGAGAGCACACGTGAAAATAATGCAAAAGAATTCGTATATTCTGGTACGATTTTCATTTGTTTTCAAGGTATAGAGTAATTACAAATAGCGGACGAAGGACGTCTGTTGCTCCGCTGATTGCTTCAAGATAAGAAGCGAAAAAAACTTTCAATGTAGAACAGAACCTAAAGCCGAAACCTACGTAGAGGGATCACTCACAAGGCTGTTAAATCTAGTGAAGAAAGCAAAGCTAATGTAATTGATGTAATGAGAGAGCAACTACAATTTTATATTTTACTGTTTCTTTCGTTTTAAATCAACATTATTTTAACAGTTATAATTAGAAAAAAAATAGCTTTATCAAACAATCAGAAAAAAAGGTATTATTTTATTTAAAAAAATCAAGTCATGATGTCATACGGCAAAACTAACAACGTTTTTTTCTTGCATAACTGTTATATAAAACATTACATACGATTGGAACACGCTGTATGTTTTTACATACATATATTGGTGGAATAAATAAAGTAAGACTAGAGTATTATATTGTGAAGGCTGACAGATAACGCAGGTATTTGGCTCGATCGGAAAGCAGGTTCAATTACCTGCTTATCTTTCCTCACATGAAAGTAGGCATTGTCGCTAAGTAGTTGCATATAAAATACTTCCCAAAAATGGAGAAAGTACCCGCTCAAAATTTTAAAGAGAATTACACAATATCTTTCGCGTACGAGGTTCACTAAAAAGAATTTTAGAAACGAGAAACTAATATATGACTATATGAGCGAAAAAAATATTTTTTTTCAGAGTTAATCCTATTAACACATAAATTTTCTCTTATTATTCTACTGAAACAGCTTGACTTCTCCTTCGACAAAAAAAAATTTAAATAACAAGTTAATATGTAATATAAGACACTTCGCTATTAGTTTTTCAATGAATGAAATTTTGCTACTGGGAATTACAAATTCCACGTAAAAAGTACCGGAAACGTTCATTTGACGTACAGCTCGTGAAAAAAAAAAACTTTATGCGAATGCACGGAGATTACTTTTTTTTTTGTAACATCCAAATTATCTAGTCGTTATTTAACCCAATTTATTATTAAGTTATATAAAAAAGCATGAGATGCACAAACACACAGCTATAGCGTCAAAGCAAGACAAGACGTCTAAAAAAGTACAGCTGTTCTTGACCTCGGAACGAGTCAAGTTTAGACGTCTTTGCAAGGTCTCCCTTGAAGCCATTGTTGAATTGCAAATAAGATATATATACAATATACAGTACGCTTTACGCCATACACAATTTTCTGTTAGAGGATTGATTTTGGATTGAGAGTATGCTTTAATAGATAATTCTTTACATGTTATCTATTAAAGAATCGACAAACGAACTATGTGTACCAAAGGATAAGACTCGATTTATAAAAGTTTTGTTCTTGGTATTTCAACATTTTTTCTTGCTGATCCTGTCTGCATACAATGAGACCCTAAAGCACCCCGTCCCGCTCTACTGACCGTCCAACGACTGAAGTTTAGTATTTTTAAACCAACATTATGTTATTATATTTCTCTTTAAATCATACCTTGTATTCGTTTGTGCAATTGTAAAACCACTAAAGTGAATTCCATTCATATCGTTAGTAATGGGATAACCAGCTTCCTTTCCTGCCAGTAAAATATCGTGTATCAATTTCGGTTGGTAATTGAATCTGGTTACGGTTTGTGGACCACCTCGACCATGGTAAGCTGGATCGGCCACTATTCCAATCTCCAAATTATCTTCCGATCTCACAAAGTACGGCAACACTTCGCGGTAACTCCATCCAGTATTACCGGCTATAGCCCAGTTGTCGTAATCCCTTGGTGTTCCCCTCATGTACATCATCCCGTTGATTGCAGTACAGCCGCCTAGGACTTTACCTCTCGGCCATTCGCATCTCCGCTCCTCGTACCCTAAGCAAGCGTTATCCTGCGGTTCAGTTTTGTAATTCCAGTCCATATGAGGATCGCCATGGTAACTGATAACCATAGATGGGACTTGCGATCCCGGCGGTTCATCGCCTCCCGCTTCTAATAAGAGGATCTTCCATTGCGGTACCTCTGCTAATCTACCGGCAGCCGTTGCGCCGCCACTCCCGGATCCAATAACTATGAAGTCATATTCTAAATCTGCAGAGGCCCTCGGTACCACCCTTTCGCATATTTGGGATAGATCGCAGCGTCTCGTAATGAAGGAGTCCAGTAGAGACATGAATAGAACGAAGGAGCCGCCGCCACAGGTGTTGGCCAAGGAAGGTCCGATGTAAGGTGCATGACAACCGCACTCCATTGTTTCTATTTTATTCGATTATAAACCTGAATTCGATGTAAACAACACTATTAACTCAGCGCGCGAAATTTTCTCTCGCACTGTCGATTCGTTTATTGGAAACTGGTTCCCTGTGCACTCGTCCACAGGTTGATGAAAACTGTTAAAAACCTGACCTGCGTACGGGTTCTATATGGGCTCGAACGATGACGTTTTGAAAAAAAAGGTATACATATATACATATGTAATGTATGTGCATATATATGTATATGCTTGCCAGTTTCACGTCTGGCTCGATGTGTTACCCATCTTCATTTAGATTCCGTTTATTCGATCAGGATCCTTTGTCCGCTTTTTTTCTATACTATACACCTACACAACCAAGCGATTAAAGGAAGAGATAGACGATAGATTATTGCTGCAGTCGGCTATGCACTGAGCCACAGAAGATACGTGGCTGCAGTAGCCGTCTTTTTTATTGTTTTTTAGTTCGTCTTCTGGCGCAGAAAGTATTTGAATTAAATGTTAATGTAAAATGATATGAAGAACTAATAAATAGGATAAAAGACAAGACGCGTCGGTATACTTTATTTATTGCAAACTAGAAGTGGAAAGCGGTTCAAATCCAGTATTGAAATTACAGTTGCTCCAATAGTTCTCCCCATAGTCAAGAAACGTAAATAACCCCAACGCGTTTCTGAAAAATGTTATTGCCTATAGACATCAGTTAGTGATGATAGTTTATCTAGACCAGGGGTCAACAACCTCCTTTATTGCATAATTGCGGCACATTTTTTTGTTTTTTTGGAGTTACTAAGCATTCGGCTCCAGTGAACTTTTTACATGGATGAGGATTTCCATTCTTGCCATAATTTGTAAAGAAGCACGCCTGAGAGAAATTAACTATTTGTTCTGTTAAGTATAACAATAAAAATGAAAAAAAGAAAAATAAAATTTATTATTGAAAATGGAGCCCCCGAGAATAGAATAAAGTGAATATTCACGTTATTAAAGCTTGCAACAAAAAGAATACACGATTTAATTAACTCAGAACAGGGGGTTTAAAATAAATATTGATAGAAAAATAAACAAAAGAAAATATATGACTTAGCGTGGTAATGGGTGCGATGGTGAAAACTGAACAGGTTTCTCTCGTTCTCCTGATGACGGTGAAGGCCCTGAATCGGAGCTCTTCTGGCAATGGTGATCAGCTTCATTTTAAACACTTATACCACTATTTGGGCTGTGCTTAACACCCTAGCTTCGTAGGGCATCTAGCGTAGCTTTGTACGTTACCCACTAAGGTGCAATACGATGTGATTTCTTTTATAATTTGTTCGTGGTTCTTCTCGCCACAACGGAACGCTAAATATATCTTCTGCGAGATAAAAGGGATTAATTACATTTTACTCGTTTTTACACGTCTTTTTTTTTACACCGTTAGCCTAAATAATATTTATTACAGGTAAGCAGCATATATTGCAGATCTGTAGCAAGAAGTACGGTGAATAGGTACCTAAAAAAACTACACGTAGTAAAAACCACAAAGTTGTAATTTATGTAAGAATAGCACAGAGATTAAAAAAATACACAAATTCGTATTTCCACATTGACTACCCTCCAGGAAGAAAAGAGAATTATACATAGAAAGCACACCGCTGCCAACAATAAAGCTCAACAATTTTTTTTTAAGGAATTAAGGAAAAATTAAAGGTTAAATTACATTATGAACAAATTCAATAACTTTTATTGTCATCTTTATTGCAACAATTACTTGATAGTTACCTACTTATTTATCTATGCACAGGTGAATGCTGGAACTTCCTTCCTTCTAACTCGATAATTTGCTCAAATGTTTGCGAAAGGCATTCCGCATTTTTCTTAGTGCGCTAATTATAAGTGCTGCACTACAAAATGCTCGGGTTATCCCTAACTTTATGCATAAATGCTCCTTTTGTGTAATTCATCTCGTAAGTAGTAATTTATGCTAAAGTTTAGTAGCGTATTGTTGTCATGAAATCACTTGATGCAAATTCCAACACATTGTATATGTCGAAAACGTTCTAATAAAAAGGTTGTTGTGCCAAGTACGCAATTTAATATTGTACAAACTATTGGTTTATTTCTGGACGAAGAAACCAAATACGTAATTAACGTACGGGCTGTTCCATTTAATCACCCTGTAATATGCAATACGCACAAATGTTTGACAAAATATAATATAGGCACATTACAACAAAAGATGAACAAATTATCGGTTATTTTTATGGAAAAGTGCGTTTCAAACATAGCGCTACTTTACATTTAGCACAAATTATCTTTAATCTCTTGACATGGGGTTTCGTGGAACAAAGGAGGCATCTTCTATATTTCCCTCGGTTTTTTTAGTAATTTTCTCGGCGATATCTCAGAAGAAAATTTGTTTTATAGACAATCAAGTTGAGGAGAAGGAGTTGATCAGATCAAAAACATAGTTTTGATATTTTTGTGCTGTAACACTTACTACTTTTGTCCATTTCATGGCAACGTTGGGATATCAATATCGTTGACGCCGCCTTCGTAACTCTCTGTATCGTCTACATCAGACTCTTCAACGTCCAAAGTACATCGATTGCTTATTACATCTTTCTCTCGTACATCGTCCTCAAATTTCGCTTTATATACAGGGAATTGTATCGATCGATGTAGGAAAGAGAATACACTGGAAAATTATGAAAACTTGGCAGTACACTAAAACCGATATGGGTCACTAAATTAAAATATTTCGAAAAATCTGTCACTTCCGGTTATACCGGAAATAGTTATCAAGTTTGTTGGAATACCCAGTGTACATAATTACATTTTTGAATAACCAATTCAATTTTGATTCGTTTGATAAAGCAACTATGTGGTTATTTCTAACCATTTGGGGGGTCAAAAATTTAAAGGCTTACCTTTAAATTTTTGATAGATGGACGAACACGTGTGAATTTTTGTAATTGTGAAAATATTTAACTTTTTTTAATTTTAATTATGCAGAACTGTTCACCGTATAGGGCGGTATTAGAATCCGAAAATTTTTTTAATATTACATCGTGTATCCAACAATTACGCCACAATTATAGTTTCCGGGTTTGAACCATGTCGTAGCTTCTGCCGTCGTTTCGTCCTCACACTTATCGGACACATTCAGAGCTGTTATTACACACTGACTGGTTGGAACAGCATCGTTATCGTAGCTTCTGCCGACGTTTCGTTCTTACTCTTACTGGCCATCTTCAGTCAGTGTGCAGCCCTGAAGATGTCCCATGTGAAGATCAAATGTCGGCAGAAGCTGCGATAACGAAGCCGTTCGAACCCGGAAACCAAGATTATAGTGTTATTACTGATATGAAGTATTTCCGGAACGAAATTTAATGATTTCTAAAACTACAAGACCTATCATTTTTGCGATATAAAATTTTACTTTCAACATACAAACATTTTTCAGCAGCCTTATTGTTACAAGAAGAACTACAAAATTGCGTGTGAAAAGGGTAATTTAAGGTTAATTTTCATGTGTAAATATTTAATATGTAACGAAAAACAGGTCCCGTACTTTTAATCCTGCGTCTACTCTTACCTAGCTTTGCACCTTTGGAGTTTATGATGAGGACCCTTGAAACAAGTAACAAATTGGTACTAAATTTAATTATATCCAGGGAATATGTTGAATTAGAATGTTAAGTAATGAGCCATTTGTCCTAAAAATTGTTGTCAATAATTTTAACTAATAGCTACAAATATAAAACAATTTAATGTTTATGTTCAGCCGTAAAGAGCATGACATTGCATTCTATTACTTGCAATTATTAGTACGAGGCATTACTTTCAGTTTACGATATATAATAGAATTGTATTTGCTAAACTTAAGTAAAAGGTGGATAAACTCAGCTATTTAATGTTGACTTCTTGGTGTAGCTAGTAGCATCATCCCCAATTGAAATAATTAGATAAAGGTGAACACAGAGAATCTCTCTTTACCAATTCTAAATGAAATATTTAATGCCAATGAAAAAACTCAAGATTCGCAAAGATTGGGAGGAGAAATTAAATAAACCTAGAATCCTAGAAACTACTTTTTATAAACCGGGCGATGTTTTGTTATTACAACAGCTTTCTGAAATGGGATGGATTGTTAAAAAATGCAGCGATCAATTATAGATTTAAAGCCAATAAATTGTACCTGCGTGTGACCACAAAAATACCAAAACTCCGTTGTCTAATTGGTTCGAACTGAATTTTCCTTGTACAGTGTGTGTTTTACGCTCTAGACCGATTTTAGTTTGGCTGTCATTTAGCAGTTTATATTTGATAGTTCTAGAGAGTAGTCGATAACAATTTATTATGGGACATCTTACGCTGCAACAACGTGCTGAAATTATCAAACCATTTTATTTAAATAAGTATTCAATTGTGAATTTTTTAGTATGTATTGCACATGCGCTAAGCAAAAGGACCATTCAACGTATAATGAATAATGTTGAAAATTTGTGTACACTGGGAGATAAAGCAAAGTCTGGGTGAACACGTGGACAACGTACGCCAGAAAATTTGGATACAGTGAAGAAGGATGTTCGCGAACGCCTTGGCACTTCTTATCGACGCTGTGCGCAGGAATTCCAAATATCTTCATCATATTTTTCAAAAATTCCCAAAACAGATTTGCATTCATTCCTGTATGAAATTCAATTGACGGAAATGACCATGAATGGCGGCGAAATTGCAGTACTTTGATTTTACAGCTCAGTACAGACGACAAAAAATTAACATGAACAACGGGGCACGTTTCGATTGGCTGGCTTTGCTAATAAACAAACTAGCATGGGGGCAATGGAAAAGCTCATTTGATACGCTAACGACCCTCGTAAAGTGATTGGACCATATTTCTTTGAGGATGCTATTGTTATCGTGATATGTTGGAAAACTTCGTTGTGCCCAAACTGAATCATTTACGACTACAGACTAGACATGTGGTTCCAATAGGATGGTGCCATGACAACCTACTCGTGCTGTTCGGTGTAAATTTTGTGAGAAACCTTTTCACAGCGATCCCCAGGATTGATTGCCCCCGAGTACAATCCTGATACTTAAAGACAACATCGCAAACAAGATTGTCAAAATAATACCAAAGTCTGCGAGAATGTGAAAGTGTTAGTTGCCCATTTGCCATATATATGTTTTTTAATTTAAAATTTATCAAAAAAAATCGGCCTGGAAGGTGAAACGCACTCTGTATAATTGTAATAGTAATAAATCTATTCGTCGTTAAATACATAAATGTACACAAAGCAAGTCACAAAAATAATAATCATTGTGGTGATGACACCGTTTCAAATAATCACGTAAAGAGATGCAAAGAAGCCTTGACAATCGACTAGCTTTTTTTGTGCACAAATTGTTTATCTTAAACGTATGTATGTAACAACCTTTACAATCGTATATCGAAACCAGTTCCCCTGGTTTGTTGACCATAATAATGATATTTACGACTCTAAACTAGAAATTAGTTCACTGGTCGTTGAAGAAATAAAATTGAGCGCAAAAGAAAAGTAAACCAAATAAACTAAGAACAAATATCGAAAATAACTGCTGCATATATTCTTAATTAAGCACTTAATAGCGTAGAAGCTGTCTAGTAACAAAGAGTAATGAAGTCTACGCGTTTTACGTGTAAGTAAGTATGATTAGTTAAAAACTGTTACGTAAAGTAGGTACCATCAAAACAGGTTTTAATTCCGGAGATAAATTTGATTAATGGCTCTTCAATTGAAGGATATTAAATAGGATACTGCTGTCAGGAGGCGTAGATGATAAATTTCTAGAAACGATGTTATACAATAAAACATTTTCATCCTCGTCGTATTTTTTTCGATGACTATCCAGTTAAATCCGAGGAAAACCTGGAATTATACGCGAATCTGCGGTTATTTGCAATTTTTTTTTAAGTTATTCTTGGAGTATAAAATGCGTTTGAATGATATTTACATATTTAAAGTTGTTTAGGAAAGTAATTAATGTAATTATTGGAATAAAAGAAGATATCCTTCTAAGAATTTCCAATCAGAATATTAATTTCATGAAAATAAATGTACGCGATCATCAATCAAGTGAGTCAGGTATGTACCGGATGGGCTGTTTGTCTTGGCACACGCAAATATCTCAACAATGATTTATATTATAGAAACAATTTCTTAGGCAAGTTGCAGCATGTAAAAGGGAAAAGAAAATTTTATAATTGCTGCCCTACAATCAGGTAAAAAAGAATTATAAGAAGAAGGGTTATTATCTGAATCCGGTATGGGAGCAATGTAGTTTATTTCATGTATTTTTGGATTTGCTGATTACTGAACTGCTTATGATTACCACGCGACCCTGGTTTGCTCTTTTAATTAAATAAATACCAAAACAGTTTAGATTATGTGCATTACCAACAATATTGATGGCAAGAAGTACGGGATAGTATGAGAAAAACCATGGTATTGGCACCTCACAAAATATTTGTTCAAAACAATTGTTTGGAATTAATTATTTTGTGTGGTGCGGAGTGTGCCGATACCTTACTGTTTCTACTACCATTACTTTCTGGACATGCTACTTTGGAGCAGCAGTAATAATAATAATGGCCCCTGTTAGACCAGATACAATTACCTAATTACAAGATAATACAAAAGATAGACGCGATGCATTTCCAAACAACAAAAAACTGGAAATAGACATCAATAAAAAGGAAACAAACACTAATAGATACGGCATGACCCATTCTGACCATTGTGAATAACACAAGCTGGCCGCGCTTAGCTTCTTAATTAATAAATTAGTAAAATTTCCTTCAAGTATAAGTAGGTACAATGAAGAACTTAAATTCATAAAAAATTTAGCAACTTACAATGCACAAGCTTCTACATATGTCGACCGCATGCATAAGACAGCCCAACATAGGCATTATATGAGAAATTCCACGACCTTAATCCCGGCAGAAGTTAGCAATAAGAAATTTTCACAGCGTATCGAAAGGTGCTAGTAAAGTTGCCGAGGGTCAAGATATAAACGTGCGTCTCAGCTTGCGAAACACACTTAAAAACCTTCTTTACAATCTGAGAGATAACCCGGACTTGGAGGAAATTGACGAAGACTGTTGGGGGATGTGAAGGTTAGTATTAAAGCGACGTTCTCCACCGAGAGTATGCAAGAATAGTATATTTACATCAACAGTTGATCCTATCCGGGTTTCTGTTTAACTTTCAGCCAGCCATAGATGATATTTAAGAAAATATTTTTAAGTCGTTAATGCACAAGTTAAGTAAGAGAGGACGCAAATTGGACCAAATATAGAATTGTTCCATAAATGTTAAAAGTAAAGCCATTATAGCCAATTAGATCTCGAGAAAATCCAATCTATACATCCGGCAGGAACTAGACGAACTTCTTCGGTAATTCATTCATATTTTTTTTTTTAGTTCGAAAGGTACGAAGGGATCCCGAAAACGCGGGCTACTACCCGTTTGCTCTCACTTCAGTAGCAAAAGTGGCTTCATGAGGCCTACCATTGCTCTTTCGTTTATAAAGTGTGGACATCACTAAAAGCAAACGAATAAAAATTTAATTTAATTTAATTTAATTTAGGATATTTATACCGCAAAATATGCGGACATCTATCCTCTCGTTACACAGAACGTGCCCGTTCTACCTGACGCTAACACTGTATGAATATTAATTAAATATAATGGTTGTAGTAATAAATCTACATAAATACATCCAAAGGATATTTCTTCATAAGCTATTAATCATAATTTATGCGAAGAAACATATCGAATTCATTAAGTCCAACATTAATTATTTAATAAGATTATGTGAGTCCATTCATCAAAGAATGTATCTTAAGTTGCTCGACGAGGGGCAACTCTTCGAATGGAACTTGTTACGTTCTCGTGGTTTTGAAGAACAATGCCGCCAGTCGTCTGCTTTGATGCGAAGAGGACCAATTGCTTTTGTTTAAATGTATAAAATATTATTTGTATCCTGTTCTAAATTCGCAACGTTGCATCTTGCACATTTGAGTGTGTTAAGATGGTGAAAATGCACAACATGTAAAAAACATTACGGTATATATGAGCGGGAGTAAGCATATTCGGCCGCCGATGAAATTATAGTAGAGACGACATGCTACTTTCTGGTGGTGGCAGAATCATATTTGTGCACATTATATTGCTTTCACTATTGCATATTTGATGCTGCCTCTGTCATATCTTTCTTCATATCCTTCTTTGATACAGCCACATATAAAAATCAATTTTTACAGTAATAACAGCTATTTCGCAAGGACAGTTCTAAGAATCTACATAAAGCATCTTTCATGTTTGGCGCCTTTGAATTAATTAACTGCTGGAAAAAGCACTGGCGTCATCATATGAATGTGCATTCTATATGTACCATCTAAAGATACCTGCCGTTCTAAATATGAATTTACGACGTTCCATGGTAAATTTTCTTGTCAGAAAGCAAAGAAAGGAAAAAAATAGATGAAAGTTTTCATGTACCTAATACATACCACCGCATACTTGTTGCAATCTGCGGAATGTACTTCTGTTCGTCGTAATGCAACTTGCAAATCGTTAACCTAGTATCAAAGATTTCCAGTTATTTGGGAAAAAGCGCGTGATATGTGATTTTTATGTTAAAGTTTTATTTATTTTATTTATCTCCGCTATGCGGAGATTATGTATCACATAAATTTGCACGGGATATTTATGGCATGTTTCCTATAATGTCTGTTATCAAAGATGACAATACAACTACCTATTCACCGTATGAACGTAGGATGTAAGTGAGAAACTGAATTTGAATTGTATAAGTTAGGTTAACAATGATAGCAAGGACTGCGGGGTAGTGTAGCAAACAGCACTAGAGTATCGGCACACTTCGCACCACACAAGTTTAATTAATTAATCCGGGACAGCTGTTTCGAGGAAGCGCGAATCCTCATTTTCAATCGTAGATCCCGTTCGATCCTATTCGGTCTACGGTTGAAATGGACCGTAAACCTGGCCGACCAGAAACCCTGATTTAAGCCCGTTGGACTTTTTTGTTTGGGGTTACGTTGCAACGAGAGTTTTTGACAATGTTCGACATATGTACATCCTCTAACATCAACGAATTCTGGCGGTAAATAATAGAAGCGTTCAGTGAAATAACACTAAGAAGCCTTTATAATGTGAAACGTCACGTTCATGAGAGATTAGGACATTGTTTAGTAGCGTTTGGTCAACAGTTTGAACACTTAATTAACTTACGTAGCGTATTTTTTATTTTAGCTTAGGTTGGAAATTCATGTTTGGGAAAATTTTGTTCAAAGTTTTTTGTTTCCCTTGCAGCCATACTGAATTCCATGTCTGTTTATAGGGAATTGCTTGAACAGCACTAGCTGTGGCTTTACTCGATATAAAACGGGTTGAGATATCCAGCTGCAAAATTCTCATTATCCTTGCTAAAAATTCCTGAAATTCGCGCTAAAGCTGCTACTTTTTTTGTTTAATTTCGACTTTACTTTCTTGTTCCAATGCGTAGTGGCATGTTTCAAAGCCTCAGCAGAATCGTTCCAATTATGCGTAGACAAAAGATAGGAAAACCATTAGCATCACATAAGGGTTCTACAATGTAAATACCTGTGGCCAGTGTTATCTGAAATGCACGGTATATCGTTTCTGTGTAATTCCATCCACCACAAAAGAGATTATTAAAAGATAAGTTAAGACTATTATACGACAAAGCAAATTAAGATGTCAGTTGTGAGTTACGAAATTATTTTGAGATTTCCGGCAAAATATTACAAACAATTGTGAACGCTACTATTGCTGTACTGTGTAGCTGATTTTGTCCTAACAATTGTTGTAGCGCCTCGTTTTTAACTGGAAACGATTTGGCCGTTTTCCAACATCCAATTCGCGTTATTATTATTATTAACTCTTAGAATGTTTACCTACATAACTAAATGTATAAGTGCCGGGGTCACCGTACGTTCTAGGGTTAACCTTGACTTCTACGTACGCCTACATCCCATAAATTACGCATAGACCCTGTTTAGATTCGTATTAATAATAATCTCGCACTTGTTTACAGAATAAACAAGATATTTCCCCGGCATGTTCGCGGTTGAGTGTTGCTTAAGGCACATCGTCCCGTTAATTAGAAGAAATTAAATATTGACACCCACTTTATATTATCGCAGGACTAATAACAGGAACGACGAATAATTAGCACGCTGCCGTTTCGGTTCCTCGCGAAAAACCGGCTCCGCTCACGCATAAAACTCAATCGGGTGTAAACAAGATTTATTTCATTTTGGGAATTCGGTGAATATTCCAAATCAAATATTGTTTGTTATTATGTACATATATTATATATAATATAATATAATATAATTGAGTCCCAATAAATTATACTGTTACCATTTCGCCGGGATATTTGAAGATCGATATCGCAGCGACTAACCAAGTTATTTCGAACAATAAACTTTAAACATTGAATTCAACTATTTGATTTTTGTTTTAGCCGTTACTGTACTGGAAAAACCGCACAAAGAAAAATGTAAGGATAAATATTGCTCCTTTTTATAATATTTTCTAATACTGCTCGTGGCCTTACAATTAGTACAAAAAAATTTGTTGTTGAGTTATATATTTAACAATTTTTTATCATTTCACTTGAGAATTGTGTTTTGGCTTCTTTCTGCCTAGTTTCTCTTCCTGCAAACATTCCTCTTCTCTCGGTAATTGACATCTCAAAAAACTCATATTGATTGAAATAATTTCATTTTCGTTTCATTCTATTTATTTCAGTGTTAACAATGAATCTTATACATGAAGCCCTTCTACAGCAGAAATAGTTATGGATGCCTTCATTTACTATGTCAAGGATAGTAGCGACTTCAAATTTGCTTTTATGTTTTAATATGTGGATGACTTTCTCATGGCCTTAAAGATAAGCTAGAATCCACACTTAATAAGTTTAATAATTTCAATTACTAACTTAAAATTACTGTTGAAACTGAAATCAAGAAACCTACGGTCTCAGGCAGGTATCCCTTTAACTTTAAATCCACCCACCCAATCAAATATAAAATTAATTTGATTTTAGCTTTAAAATATAGAATTTTAAACATCTCTTATCTGGATTTTCATACTAAGAGCCTTTTATTGTTTTTTCATGTTTCAAAATGGCACAAACTTCATAAGCCAGTTGCCTTACAACTTTTGTGAATTTGCCATTCCGCTGCAGGATATAATTCTTCAGTAACAGCTCTTATAGTGTCATAGTAAGGCTTGAAAGATAGTATCAATATTAGCAATTATCATTAATTTTCTTGACATAGTGAGCGTGTTTTACGTAATTTCGTTCTACCGCTTTTCTGAGACTAGAATTATTTTCCATTACATCCTTCACGGTATTTTTCATTGATTCTGAGCTAGACATTCCTTTGTCGGACTTTTTTTTTCCTTGAGATGTCTCATGGTAGCCAGAAATGTTGTCTCGAAGCAGCACATTGCAGAAAGAAAAGAATATCTTGGCTCACTCTCCCATAAACAAGATAGACAACTTTTAGCATCAGGCAAATTTTAGAGCAAATTATTTCAAAACGTAATTTAGAAGAAATATTTACAGTGTCTTTGTTATAAAAAATAGTCGAAAGAAATCTAAAACCACCTAGAAGAAAAGAGGAAGAATAATTGAACTCAAGGAGTTAGAAAATAGAACTAAAGCGGATTTTACGTCATCGCCTAGGAAGAAAGGAAACATGATTTAGCGACTTCATAAGTGCTACCTCGAAAGTACTGTTATATTTCTGAAAACGCAACCGATATGGGGTTGAATGTGTATCAGTGATTTGGACCAATTGGAATTTATTATGGGTAAGATGAATGTAGCAAAGTGACCAGAAATTTTGCTGGGTAATATTGAGAAGTTTTGCCCACACAATGGCTCCTCGTATCGCAAGTTCAACCAAACAATGGTTTGCTCGGCAGAATGCAAAAGTTTTGGCAAAAAAAGTGTGTGGTACGAAAGAAAGAAATACCCAAACAACATCCTTAAAGAATAATTGCTGATTTAAAGTTGAAACAAATCTGACCCATGTTAGCTCCTGAATTTTACTGTAAGGAAAGTAGAAAAAAATATACCAATACCTATTGCAGCGGTCATGATTTCGAAAAGAAACAACATGATTTGCGTCCCAACTTTCAGTTGCCAACATTTGTTTTTTTTTTTTCAAATTCAACTATTGCAGATTTAAATATTTACATGTACAATTCGAAAGCAGTACTTTAATGTAAGTATCTTTAGTAGAAATGTCTTTCGGGTGATGTCGTGCAGTTAAAATTTTTACTTGACGTTTCGCTGACCATGCTGTTAGCTTCTTCAGAAGATTTCTAAAGACTGGTGTTGTTGTCTCTTGCTCCTCGTTATATATCCCATTTCTGTTCCGCTTTGCTGATCCACAACCGTTCCGTTCCGCTGAATCGCATCGTTCGTTGTATGACGACTTCCACATGTTGCTGATCTTATATCCATCTTCGCGATTGAAGTTGTTGGTGTTCTTCATTATTTCTATGGATTCGCGTATTATCCTCGGGTAGTAGTGGCTGGTCCTGGCTAATACCTTAACATCGCTGTAGCTTATGCGGTGGTCTCCTTGTTGGTGCAGATGTTCTGCCACTGCAGATTTTTCAATATGCCTAAGGCGTGCGTCTCCCTCGTGTTCTTTCACTCTGCACTGAATACTCCGTCCTGTTAACTACACGACATCACCCGAAAGACATTTCTACTATGGATTACGGTCGTGAAAGCCTACACTCAACTAATGTAAGTATTTTACTTACATTAAAGTAAAATAATTTGTAGTTTGATTGCTTCTCCCATATTGCATTCCAACAAGTTCAGGAGAGGTACTTTGATGGCTACTACAGAAAACATAACGAAGCCTGCAGTAAGGCTTTTAGTTTAAATCAAGAGTCTAGATGGGATGCTCCAATTACTTTTTTATGAAATTCAATGGTTTTTCTATTTAGGTACTAGTTACCGAATATGGAAAGGAGTAAAATGTCTGTAATCCAAGCTTCTCAACAAGGCTGCATTTGTTATTAAAACCGCAACGTTAAGATTTGTTACAACAACTTCTTGGGTAAAGCATATCAAAATCATTCTCACTAAAAGTGTGACTTTTTCGAATCATGTACCCCTATACACAACGCGACAGTTTTTATATTTTGTAATTATCTTCGCCATTTTTTGCTTTTAGGTTTTAGTTCAACTCATCTACAGCGCTATAAATAGAGCGCAGTGCTCCGCTGAAATTTCCCGAGTGATGTGTTAGTAATCATTTTTTGCGACGCATTTTTGTCCCCGTCGCGTACTAGCAGTTTCGAAAATATATGGAAAAAATCCGCAACACATCGAAAGCGTCATTTAAATTTATGAAACGTCGAACGGCACCAACGCGGACGTCATTGGTGCAGTTTTCTCGAAAAAATAATGATTTTACATTTGTCGATTGCAATTCGTACGTATTTTTTTTTGTTTAGAGCGTTTATAAAACGGATCTGCGTAAATTTATATGTGTTTACCGCGTTACTCACGTTATTAGTGCCGTACATTAGCCATAATCCGTTACGTTAAACTAGGTTGCATCTGTAAACCCTGCGCCCGTTGGTAAAAGCGCATCTACATATACGGTAGATTACAAATCAATAGAAAATATTCATTATATAATGTTTACAACATATCAATATACTTGTAGTAGGTATAACTACGTACTTTATAATGTCATAAATAATACGAAATAACATTTATAGTTGGCGTATTTATCCTTATTAAGAATACTACTCGGGAGAAGTGGAAACTGCTAGGATTTCAATGTTGGCTTTTTTGTAAGAAAGCGGTGTAAGAGAATCCTTACAAATAGAAGGTGAATTGATAGACCCTGATGAGCAAATTTAGACCTGAAAGGGTCTTGAGTTCGCATTTTACTGAAAAATCCTTTATTTTTTTCTGATCTTTTTTTTCAAAGAACACTGTTCCATAATTACTACTCAATTTTACACAACGGGTTACGCCTGTCGTGTGGTTCGTTAGCTTGGATGGATAATTGATAGGCAAATACTTACAAAGCATGTTAACTAAAAAATGCTAAAAATAATAATAGATAATGTGAGTATACTGACCTGATGTAACAAATACTTTTACAGTTTATCTCTTTACTACGAAAAAAAAAAATAAATGCAGATAAAAATCAATTCTATAAGTGAAATGAGAAAGAACAGTGAAGAATTCGTACGTGAAAAAAGAATAAGTAACAAACGAGAATTAGTAACTAAATGCATTAAAATGTTAAAGATACCAAAAAATCGCAGATTTAATTTCAAGAGGATAAATTTGTATCAAAAACTGTTTTTTTACAAAATTTTTAGGTTAAAACGTTTACCTCAAACTTTCTATTACCTATCTACTATTTTTGTGTTACAATTACAGCTTGCGTAGGCGAAATTTCCTTTTTTTTACAGTCCACTGCTGAAACGATGAATAAATATTTATAAAAATTTTTTAAAGAAATTGTAAACCTTCTAGTAAAAGCATTCTAAATATAGGCAGGTAAAAAGAAATTCTTTGCCTCCTGCATATCAATTATACTTTGTAAATGCTAACTCAGTCAAGCAAAATGATATTTCAGGACCAAGAGCTGGTAGCAATCAGGCTATCTGCTTTTAGGCTTAGAGTTTACATTAAGGCTGGAGAAACGAGCGCTTTCGCAGTAGCGTACGGCTTGGTTACTATCAATATTAAAAATAATGTATGTAATTATTTACTATTTTAGTTCGATTGTGTTGTTGATGTAGACTGACGCAAAAATCAGCTGTAGTGTTGTATCATAGGCATGGCTTGAATTGATGACTCAGTCATACTCCTACGGCGAGGTGAAAACATATTGGAACGTATTTGGAAAATGACCGTTCTGCGTCTAATGATATGACGTTCGCGAATTTAAAAAGGTCGTCTTGGTTTTCACTTGAACTCTTGCCTATACGCACCATAGTTTGAAAATCGGGATTCTTATTTATAACCGCGCGTAATTTGTCGGTTGCTAACCTTCCTACATTACCTGTTAGCTTTCCTAACGAGGCTTTGAGGTCATCTACTACATTTAGCGCTTCATGTAATGAAAGTTTGGTGTTGTTGGCAATCTGCATTCCGGTGTGTATTTCTCCCAAAACTTTCGAAATTCTTCATTGTTTACAATATTTTGTAGAATGCGCACTCCTTTCTGCAGGCTTGGTTTGCATACTTGCATTGAAAAAATTGTTTCAATAAATCGCCTAGTAACTTTGTTAAAGCAACGAAAATATTTTGAACATTTTATTATAACAATGACCTACCTTTATCAGATTGATCCTGTTTACCAATATAATAAATACCCTTTTGTGAGAAGCCAATTATACTTTGGGGATTTTTCATTAGACATTAATGAATGCATTCTTTAGATCAATAAATCCGTTTATTATATATACTGTAAATTCGTAACCATCGATTTAATAAACAATCGTTTTTTAAATTGATAAACTCGTTTGGAATAGTTTTGATAATAATGTACACTGCCGTTTAGTGAAGTTCGGTCATACAATAAAAATCTATTATATCACACTGTATACAATTATTAATACATAAAATTAGAAAAATATTAAGCATACACTCTTTTCTAAGGGATTAAAGCCATAAATTGTTATGTAAAGTAGAAATATTGCGACGACCACAATAAAGTCCCTTTTATTATCATTCCAAGAATTTCTCGGAAGTACCGATCTTTTGAAACGGGTCGTTTGGGGATTATTAACGAACAATACATTTAGGAAATATACCGCAGTATCACTCTTGTTTATTGATCACAGGCGTAAAGATATAAATTTGCTTCATTTTACTGTTAAACGTGTGTTGGTGTGCATCTGTCGTTTTTGCGAGAAAGTTTTAAGAAAATTTACTTCAAAATGGCACGTGGCAAGCCAACCTGTGTAGAAAAACGTTCACGCATTATTACGCTGTTTAAAGAAGGATATTCGGGGCGACAAATTGCTGAAAAAAGTAAATATGAGAAGTTCAACAGTAAATGACATCATAAAGAGATATCGGACAACTGGAAATATAGAAAATCGTGTTCGTCCTGGAGCATCTAGGAAAACAACAAAAGCTGAAGATTTGAGAATTGTATTATTAACCAAACGCAATAGAAAATTAACAGCGCCACAAATAACAGCCGAAGTTAATCGTGGACGTGAAGAAAAAGTTTCGGCGAGTACGGTAAAACGTCGATTTCAACAAGCGGACCTTCATGGACGCATTGCCATTCGAAAACCCTTATTACTTCGGGGCAACAGAGCAAAACGGTTACAGTGGGCCCGTTCTCATCTAGATTAGTCGTTAGATGATTGGAAACACGTGCTTTGGAGTGACGAGTCAAAGTTTGCGGTTTTTGGGCAAAATCGGCGAGTTTATGTCCGAAGATCTAAAACCGAAAAGTGATCCCGAACTGCATTGTGCCTACAGTGAAGCAAGGGCGTAGTTCTGTGTTAGTGTGGGGATGTTTCTCCTTTGCCGGGACGGGAGATTTATACAGAGTGCAGGTTGTAATGAGGAAGGAAAATTATTTTGCAATACTCCAGAATCATGCAGTGCCATCAGGATTGCGTATAATATGCCGTAACTTTACATTCATGCATGACAACGACCCAAAACACACTGCGTTAGTGTGTAAGAACTATCTAAAGGAGCAAGAAGAACAGCACACCCTGAAAGTAATGACATGGCCCCTACAAAGCCCAGATTTGAACCCGATAGAGTTGTTGTGGGATGAACTGGACAGGAGGATCCGAAAAATATGCCCAACTTCACAAGAACATTTACGGAATATTCTGCAACATGAGTGGATTAATATTCCACAATCCGTTTTAACAGAACTTATCGAAAGAATGCCTAGAATAGTTCGAGCGGTGATTAACAGCAAAGGAGGTTTTTTCGATGAAAAAAAAAATAATGTTCAGTATGTTATATTAGGCCAGAATAACTTTTTATTTATTTATTTTTGTCTTTTTTACCTGTACATACAATAAAATTGCATTTTGTTTTTAGTTTCGTTTGTTTCTGTAACCTTTTCATGTTTTTTACTAACCGACCGAACTTCTCTGAACGGCAGTGTACCTTTTTTATTGTATTTACGCAACTTTTTCGTGTGCACTTTGATTCTCTTTTTCTGTTCCGGCAGGATCTTGTTGTTAAGAGTTAGATTTTATCTATTAAAAGCAAATGAACAGTTTTATTGTGTACTGGAGTAAAATAAATCGATAAGCATCACCATCTTATTTAAGATTGCATTGAAATATAGAAGAAGTTACACATGAAGGCTAAAGTTGACTTGGTGATTTTAATAGGACTATATAAATTTAATTATTTTCGAAATAATACAGAGTTTGTGGTAGGGCATTTTCCGTTACGTTTTGTAGATTATAGCGTAACACGTACTAATTGTTAAACACACGTTTGCGGAGAGTCGAGAAGTAAACATTAAACGAGGACTTTTGAGATTCGGAATCAAGTTAGCTACGAATTCTAACCTCACTGTGCATGTAAAATATAACGGGTGACAGCAGTCAGCTATACGCAATTAGTTGTGTGCATGTGGAGTTATTTCTAGAAATAGCATACTTAATTCGGTTTTACATTTTCTCAAAACTTTTATAAAGAACAATGGACTAACGCTAACCTTATATTTACAAAAAAAAAAGATTATTTAAAACAGAATAAAAAAAATATCCCAAGAAAGTATCTGATGTGCAACTTCATAGTTCAGGTGTTAATTGCAGGAAATACAAATACAATAATTTACTTAAAATCCTACTTCCCCATCACTCAATTAGTCTCATGTGTGAAGATTGTAGCCGCGTTTGCCCTGTTCTGTCATTGGGGTCATTATTTATGAATAAATGACCAGTGGTACTACACCACGGCCTCCAAGGGACCTTTTGCTGCCCGTATTCATTAGCGTGAAAGCTGTAATTTCAACACTTTAAAATGCATAATGACTGATGACGTATGTACATTACTTAAAACCAAATCAACACAGTTGTTCTCTTTTTTGTAGGTATGTGCATTAAATAATATATCTAGCCATCTGAAGAATGGATATGGTTCATCGTGCTGCTTCTTTTTTAATTTTCCTAAAAAAAGTATTACTGCATTCGCTGAACAAAATCTAAAACCGAAGAAATCCATCCGCATCTTCGACTAAAATTTCTTCTACTCTTATGCAGCTTGTCTTAAGCTTTAATTTTCTTTCCTCAAGACAATATGAGCTCATGTTGTACGAGACATACAACCGGCTCATATAATTGCTCATTATTTCGTTGAGGATCTTGCAAGATACCTTCGAATGGTATTGTCATATATCCTTTAGATTCAAATTTACGTGCGACGTAAAAACATCTAATAGTCTAGCGGTCTTTCCGATTCAACCTGCATATTTTATATCATAAAATGCTAAATGTTTCCGAGATGATTTCGTTAGTGCCTCTTGAGGATGTCGCGTAGACTTGATCGGATTATAAAAGAAAATCCGTCACGGCATATTATGGCGTTGTCGTCTCACAAAAACTTAATTTTTCATTATCTTCGCCCCACGCATTTCATTCATTTTTACGACGGACGTTGGGTCAGGTCGCAGGAATAATAAAAGGCCGTAAACTAACTTGATCCAATGAAACCGGCACAAAAGAAACTAGGCATGTCGCAGCGCCCGCGATGACAGCAAAAGGACGGACGCACCGGCATCAATAAAGCACGAGGCAATCGGTTTATTTCCGATTGCAAAAACGAATTTCGTAATAAATTCATTCGACCAGATGTGTTGTACACGCGTACGCTGTCTATATCTTATATCAATGGCGTATTACTTATATTGGGTGTTGTTACCTGGTTAGCTCACAGTAAATGTTGCGAACAGTCTTGCTTTTATATGTAACAGAACAGAATGAAATGAGTTACTTTTGTAATTATGTGAATTTTAGCCAAAGTTAGATTTAAATGATTCTTGTAGTAAGTTTACGAGATGTTACATCCGTCGTCTTTTCATTTAATCCTTTCTACAATGACAAGTTCAATTAAAACACTTCACACCGAGCGGAATTTGTCAATAAAACGCTCCCTGGTAATTACAAAAATGCAAATTTTATCGTACGATGATTATATCATCTTTTATTTTATAAAAGCTAATCCTAAAGTCAATACTGTATATACAGGGTTCGTAGGAAAATTAGACCGGCCTATCCGCATTGTCAGCTGGAATGTTTTTAAAAATTACCAACCATCCTTTCCGTTCTCTGCTCCGTTTTAATTTGCAATTTTGATGAAAAATGTAACACGGCTTGCCGTCGACGTCGGCTCGTCATTCCGCGAGTAGTTTCGGATCGCGCGCTAGACGGAGATAAATGGAATATTCCGTGAGGGACGCATTTAAATTTATACGCACGCGGCATTCAATTCATTCCGTCGAAACGTATGCGCCGAAACTGGCCGCCATTCCTCCTTTTTTATTGTTTTGTACACTTTTTACATGGACTATACCGTCGGTAAATTAATGATTCCCTTATGCTTTTTCTTTGGATTCCATTTCGCATTCAATTAGGATCAGTTTTTTTTTTTTTTAATTTCGGGCGTTTCATTGTCCGCGAAATTAAAAATATCTTCATTAATTAGTGCGTTTTATCACCGGAGCGAATCTTTCCGTTGCCTCCGTTGAAATTTTACTCATACGTTTAGCTTCCATCAACTCCGTGTGCTTCAAAGTTGGTTAGCATTCAGCAGATGTAAAATCCTGTTTGTATACTTTTTTACCCCCAATTTAGTTCCGCCAAATTCACTTCAAGAGCTGAATTGTATTTGCTTTCTACAAAGCCAACTTCACATTTATCTATGAATTGATTAATTAATAAAATTGCCACCGGGTGAATGCTATAGCAGTGGTGTTACATTAGGGGAAATCGAAAGCAGTTGATATGTTGTCGCGTAGCTTTAACATATGCGTAAGCGATTCAGCAATTTTTCCATTTCGTCGGATTTGGAGAAAGAAGCCGTGGAAGGCAACCTAACAATGCTTACCAATTGTGCGCGGGAGATTTGAAAATCATATTTTAAGCGAAACGCGTAATAAAAGATTGCGGTTCGCCGTGGATGAAACAACATTATAACCCGTATACTTGATGCACTACGACAGTTATCTGCGTATTTATCCGCTAGTGAAAGAATAGAGAAATGTACTAGCGAAGCAATTCAACATTTGCTACCAACTACATTAAAAACAAATTCCATTCTAAACATATAGTGATCCTTTTTCTTAGTGATAACGCCTCAGTTATGGTTTCTACGGGCCGTTCCAATCTTTTTGGAAGTTTTAGTTGCGTTATTCTATTGCTTGTGTTGGCACATTTAGAAATCGTCCCAATTCTTAAAAATTGCGTATAACAAACCGACATATTAGAAAGTATACGGGTATTCTGGTATCAGAAGTTTACTTTGCTCCTGGCTGTAAGTAGGTTAGTGGTACCTGCATGCAACAACAATGCAACACAAAATTTAACATAAATTTCTTGGCATTAGTCGTATGAAGGACACACATGAAGCAAGCTCAATAAGGCCGGTTCATCCAATTTTAGAGAAAGTTTTCTGTGATTGTTTTGTGCCTGCATGAGAAGTGCTTTGCTTTGATTTGTTAAATTTTACGTAAATGATTTCAGCGTAGTGATAACTGTGTTTATTTTAATTTCATAGATGGCGCCATCTACGAAATTCATAAAAGAATGTTTCAGACAAAAGTTGCTTGTCTTTTAGCGTAAAATTGTAATATACAGTGTGTTGCATACTAAAAGGGCTTCTGAGGCTTCCGACAAGTTTTAATAGCTTATACACCTGCTCGACCGTCACCTCACTAAAAAAAAAAAAAACTACCCCAATGAAGATACCTTATCTTTACTGATTACAGCGTAATCTTCGCTGAAACAAACAACACAATTTATATTTCTCGAGATATTCCCCTGTTAAGATTAAAATGGAACACTCGGTATGTAGAAATTTTTGTATTTCTTCTTGTCGGGGTTTATAAATTTCGCACATATAGATTGAAATACGTGTTAGGCCAAACAGGCTCGCTAGAAAGAAGTGCATCGATTGTCGATTGGTTCTTTTGCTAACTCGGATTTCTGTGCCTAATAATTATTTCATTCGATGTACATACTTTAATAACTTTTTTAATTCTAGCTTCAGAACGTTCAAAGTACTGATTACTCGAAGCCTATTAATTTGATCTTCTTGTTCCTGCTTAGGCTTTTGCACAATCGTACGTGTGTGTTTTTGAATTTCCAATACTTATCCTGCAGAACTTCTGGGTTTAAGCAAAGTAAAATAAAACATTAATCAGTTGTTCGTTAAAGATCAGTACCATTAACTTCATACGTTAAGAACTTCCTAAAATCCTTTGTGAAGTTTTCCCAGGGCCAAACTCTGATAAACGCCATATCAGAGTACAAAATTGTAATTGCAAGAAAAATGCCATAATGGATAACGAGGTCAAGATTTCTGGATCACAGGCAATTATAGGGATGAAATATGTTCTACAAAAGAAGTTTGAGAATTAAGTGAGATCCATTATTTTATAATCTCCGGTAAATGAGTGGATTGTAGTAACTAGTGCAATCACCAATTAACTCAATGAAATCGTAAATTTTTAAATTGCACACATACCGTAACAGCATGCAGAGGAGGTCCTTCACGTAAATACTTAGAGCTAAGCTTTAAACCATGGAGTACGCCAGAAAGTATTAGTATTAGACGAGTATCCGCTGTAAGAAGCTCTCCTTTATAACGGCAAAGCTCACCAGTTTTCAAAACGAACCTACTACTTACCATAAGTAGATTCAAGTGGAACTATAGAAGGCATTACACGTTTGACGCCTGGATTTATTGGTAGCAAGAGAACCGAGATGGTATAATTGCCGCCATTAAGGAACGTAAAGCTTCGAACGAAAGTAGATGTTTTATTCATTTTGCTAACTTCTTAGTAAAATTCGAAAGTACGCGATAATCACGCACAATAAACTCAAACTTAATAAATTCGTCACACAAACCATCAAGAGACTGGTACGTGACAATGAAGTTAATGGCGAGATTTTGAACGAAGGGATAGGGTAGGAAAGGTTCTAAAGGAGAGCGAAGACGATTTAGCAGTTTAGCGTTCGACGGCTTGTGCAGCAACTTCTTCTACCAGCTCGACGCGATCCGATCGATTGTGACTTTAAACGCACCCATCTGTTTAAGCTTACGATCGAAAATCGTATTGACCTGACGACGGCTTTGGACGATCATTTAAGGATGACAACGCGTATTTCTAGCTAGAGTCTAGTCCGTGATTGCATTAATGTACGCGGGAAAAAAAAACATGAATAATTAGGTGGTTTTATTGTGGTCATCTGTACTGGTATCTGCAATACCTGCGGATCAATAGGTACAAAATAAATAAAATCCACACACATAGTGTCCGATTTTCAAAACAGTCCCTCCGTACCACATAAAACTGCGTACACATGTAAAAACATATTTATGTAACATCTCATCCATTTGGAAATTATCTAGGGCTTCTACTTATCAATTTCGTACAAGTTGCTGCTATGCAACGTTTGCTTTATGGGATTATTCAAAGGAGCTTTCAATCTCATGCAGGTGGAACATCAATTAGTAGATGAGTTGCGCTCGTCGACCAAGTAATAATGTTCTATTACGTCTCCGCCGTGCGGTAAGCGAATAAGCTTGAGTTGTATTATTTTGATCTCGAATAGAACAAGCTGGCAACTGTTGTAAAGCATGTACACTGCCGTTCAGTGAAGTTCGGTCATACAATAAAAATCTATTATATTACACTGTATACAATTATTAATACATAAAATTAGAAAAATATTAAGGATACACCCTTTTCTAAGGGATTAAAGCCATAAATTATTATGTAAAGTAGAAATATTGCGACAACCACAATGAAGTCCCTTTTATTATCATTCCAAGAATTTCTCGGAAGTACCGATCTTTTGAAACGGGTTGTTTGCGGATTATTAACGAACGATACATTTAGGAAATATACCGCAAGATCATTCTTGTTTATTTATCACCGACGTAAAGATATAAATTTGCTTCATTTTACTGTTAAACGTGTGTTGGTGTGCATCTGTCGTTTTTGCGCGAAAGTTTTAAGAAAATTTACTTCAAAATGGCACGTGGCAAGCCTACCAGTGTAGAAAAACGTTCACGCATTATTACGCTGTTTGAAGAAGGATATTCGGGGCGACAAATTGCTGAAAAAATAAATATGAGAAGTTCAACAGTAAATGACATCATAAAACGATATCGGACAACTGGAACTATAGAAAATCGTGTTCGTCCTGGAGCATCTAGGAAAACAACAAAAGCTGAAGATTTGAGAATTGTATTATTAAGCAAGCGCAATAGAAAATTAACAGCGCCACAAATAGCAGCCGAAGTCAATCGCGGCCGTGAAGAACAAGTTTCGGCGAGTACGGTAAAACGTCGACTTCAACAAGCGGACCTTCATGGACGCATTGCCATTCGAAAACCCTTATTACGTCGGGGCAACAGAGCAAAACGGCTACAGTGGGCCCGTTCTCATCTAGATTGGTCGTCAGATGATTGAAAACACGTGCTTTGGAGTGACGGGTCAAAGTTTGAGGTTTTTGGGCAAAATCGACGAGTTTATGTCCGAAGATCTAAAACCGAAAAGTGATCCCGAACTGCATTGTGCCTACAGTGAAGCAAAGCCGTAGTTCAGTGTTAGAGTGGGGACGTTTCTCCTTTGCTGGGACGGGAGATTTATGCAGAGTGCAGGTTGTAATGAGGAAGGAAAATTATTTTGCAATACTCCAGAATCATGCAGTGCCATCAGGATTGCGTATAATAGGCCGTAACTTTACATTCATGCATGACAACGACCCAAAACACACTGCGTTAGTGTGTAAGAACTATCTAAAGGAGCAAGAAGAACAGCACACCCTGCAAGTAATGACATGGCCCCCACAAAGCCCAGATTTGAACCCGATAGAATTGTTGTGAAATGAACTGAACAGGAGGATCCGAAAAATATGCCCAACTTCACAAGAACATTTACGGAATATTCCGCAACATGAATGGATTAATATTCCACAATCCGTTTTAACAAAACTTATCGAAAGAATGCCTACAATAGTTCGAGCGGTGCAAAGGAGGTTTTTTCGATGAAAAAAAAAATATAATGTTCAGTATGTTATATTAGGCCAGAATAACTTTTTATTTATTTATTTTTGTCTTTTTTACCTGTACATACAATAAAACTGTATTTTGTTTTTAGTTTCGTTTGTTTCTGTAACCTTTTCATGTTTTTTACCAACCGACCGAACTTCTCTGAACGGCAGTGTAAGTGATAAGTCAGTCGTTACGGATGATGAAATAGATTAATTATACTTGTACTATAAAGAAACGTAATATCTCAGAGAAATAGATAAGCCTTACAACTTACTACGGAAAACCTTTAGAAAAGAAACTCCGATCTTTTATAAATGATAATGCGTGGGCTAGTAGCGTGTTGCAGATCAAGCAGCCCGTTTCTGAAGGAAAGAGGCATGATTAGCGTAATAAATTGTTTTTGCTGCTTTAAATGTTGCGACTGATTTAATTCCCTTAATTGTATATATTGCGGAGCTTAGTTTATTGCAAATGTTACCAATATGGTGGTTCCAACTCAGTTTCTCGTCTAGGATAAGACTCAGAAAACACACAGCTGATTCCGTAAGCGCACCAGAGAAGATAAGAGTTTATGTTTTATTTTCGTTTATTTTAAATTTGTTGGCCGTAAGCCATCTTCCGTCTTATACTCCATTTCTTCATCGTTGCTTGTAACTCAAAGCGATGTATCGTCAGCGTATAAAACAATGTCACCTCCCCCTACGAGTTCGGTAAATCGTTAATGTATATGATGAACACAACCGGACCGATAATTGACCCTTGTGGTAAGCCGCAGAACATACGCCGCACAAAAGAATAATGACTGTTCCACAGCGCTACGTTTCCTTTCCTGCAGGTACGAAATTCCATAAAATACCCCTGACACCGCAGCAATATAATTTTTGAAACAGTGAGTTATGCGCAAGAACATATAGTACTAATTCTGTTCCTTTTTTAGCATCTTGAGCAGATGTTCTCGACAAGGCTACTTTTCGCTGTAACAGTAGATCTTCCCGGCCGGTGTTCATGCAGGGCGTCAGTTAAGAATTCGTTTTCTTTTTTAATTTTCTCTGTGATGTATTCCAACACCTTTGACCTAAGAGTCTTACAATTAAATAATCCATATTGTCTCTGGGCGAGTGTGGACCCCCAAAAACCTACCTTTAACACTCAAGTAGCGCATCCCCACGTGGATTCTGGAGTCGGAAGGCTAACTCAGTAAGATGTTTTTTTTAAAGCGTTAAATAACAAAATTGTCTTTAATACAAAAAAAAAAAACTAAGTACAACAGATACTAAGACTGCCTCACGGATCAGAGTCTAGTTTGCATTTCGCGTGATGTTAAACCATTAAAAGGAAAGTTAAAGTAAAATTAGAACGCTTTTTTGTCACGGCAACTTGTGTCACTTACCTGGACTTAGAAAGTAGAAAACACCATTAACGACACTGCCTGCTTTATCTCCCTCCTCCAGATTTTTTTCTTTTCTTTACGTCTCATCCCTACAATACCTTTTTTTATTGTATTACAGGTGGTACCTGTACTTATTTTTACACATTTTCCTCAGGAGTGTTGACCACAAAACTAATATTCTCTAAGCTTCTGCAAGATGCAATTTAGTTCATCCCTACTAGACTCAGATACGTTATAGGTAAGGAAAGGGAATACAAAAAAAATACTTGACTAATAAATAGTTTATCTAAATGATTTCTTTCATTGATCGTACTAGTTTATTTTATTACAGTTGAAACAACAAACCAAATAGCCGTTCCAAGCAAATCTCGTTTAGCAAAACACATTTAGGTGCCTGAAACATATCGATCTTTCAGTATACCTTTCAATGCTACTCGATAATAGGATGACCAATCAGTAGGTTTGTAGTAGGTTGCTATACGCGTGTTCATTCAAACGCACTGGATACCACAGATCTGCCCAGAATAGTAGAATCGATTCTGTTCAATGATGCTCCAATGAATTCGGGTTAATTTTAATTAAAATTGGAAATACCAGTTACGAACGACTATGTAATTAACCTTAGAGAGTGTAAAGCGCGTGCAAAGCTATGTATGTATGTACCTACACACAGAAAGACTAAATTAAACATTTGTTTATTTTCGGAAAGCGCAAGCGGTATGAAATTAACTACGAATACAGGGTTGTATTTTGGACGTTCAATATCGCGCGGTAACTAGCCGCTTTGAAATAATAAGTCATTTGGTGCTTTATTATCGTTCGGCCTATGTATTTTGCAATTTGTGCATAGTACCGGCGAAGCTTTGGCAGAATTTGGTGATTGGGTCAACTGTTTTTTCTTTTTTTTTTCCTCGTCGAACGAGTGTGGAAAATGGAGATATTATAACTTATCACATTTTATTATGACAAAGTAAACAAAATATAAAACAATCAATTGCGAACAAAACAATTAACTTTTATCCCCTTCAACGTAATCGCCTCCCATATCTATCCACCGCTGCATCCTTGCCTTCCATTGTTCGAAGCAATGCTGTAGGTCATCAGTTGTCAGCCTGTTTAATAATTCTGCCGTTTTTACTTTTACTGCTTTTATCGATTGAAAATGTGTTCTTTTCAATACACTTTTGACCTCTGAGACATGTAGAAGAGAGAGCCAGGAGGGCCGAAGGAATACGGGAGAAGAGCGCTTGTTCGTTAAAAGCTGCTTCACAGATAGGGCATTGTGGGCAGGCAAGCTGATGCAGAATCCATGAATCCACAAATCCGGTCGTTTCTTCATTAGCCTTCCCCTCAGCTTGGTGAGGGCTTGTTTGTAGTATTCCTGATTATTAACAGTTTGGCTTTCAGGCTCTAATTCAGTCATAGTAATAACCCTGATATCGTAAAAGACAATTAGCGATAAAGTTTTTGGCAATGCTTCTAAAATTTTTTATATCAACTAACTTCCGCAAAACGGCCATTGAAATCATGATCAATTCATGTTATTCAATTTTTTTTTCTTTCTAGAACACCTTGTATATTTTTCCAGAACTTAATAGAAAAGCTTTTCCAGAAAATGTTTTACAAACATTTCCCTCAACCGAAAATGTGCCTTTATTTAATACATACGAAATAGGCATTCTGCACCTTTGCCGAGGTTCAGTGAAATACGTTTGACGAGGTTTAATATTGGAACGTTCAATATCATGTTGATGTCATTTCCAAAAAATATTACCCTTGACATCTTTTGCCACTTAAAAATAAATTAGAGTTGTTTACATCACCCAGAAAGAAAAGGAAAACGAAACAGTTTCCAATAATCATCACACCTCATAACTAGCGCCGTTCCAAGCTGTTATCGCCTACCGAGAGGGATAAAATATCGCGTCTTGACGAAGTGAATTTGTTCCCAGCGCTCCCGAAGAAAAGGTAGGAAATTATAAAAGGGGGATACAAGGTCGTAATACACGTAACACCCGTGCAGAAAAAGTTATAGCGTTTTGAATAGGCAAGAACGGCACAGGCGACCCGGGTCGAATCGGTGGAATGGGTACGAACGAGCGGTTCGGATAGGGGGTCGGCGGTATGTAGTCGATAAAAAAGGAGCACAAAGAACGAGGGAAGAACTTCAATCGCGAACTTGCTTTTCGCGTCGGTTTACACAAAACATCTTTGTGAAATACGGATGCTGTAGCCTCGCCGAGAACTATGTTTCTGCATTGTTATTTCCCCAAAACGAACGCGTTACAACGATTAACATTGGCGCAGTCGTAAGAAATCTAAAGGCAAATTAACGTTTGTCATTTATTATCAAGTTGTAAGTGCAAAAGATTGGGAAAAGCTGACTAAGTAATTCTCTTTATTATATCCATCAATATTTCTCCAGTGCACTTGCACGCATCAGGGGGAAATGTTAAAGACAATCATATTATATAAGTGAATTAAATTATTTTCTATCTAAGAAAAAGAACAGCACAATGGGTGTCTCAACATGCAGGACTTGGTGAAGAACAAGAAAATTACGAAGCTTAGGAAGAAGTTACAGTCAAAGCGATATTGCTGAACCTTTTGCTCAACACTTTACTTCGGTGGATGGTTGAGGAATTACGATAGTGGAGTATCTTCGCGCGCATTACCAATTCATATTGATCGTCCCATACCTTTCGGTCCCTTTTCTCAGACTCACATATTCAAAACAAAAAGTAATAATGTTTCTTATTTACTAACCCAGGACAGAAGTAGCCGTTGCTCCGTTTAAAGATCCATCTCAGGAATTCATATTAATTTATTTCCTTATTGTTTCAATTCTCCTCGAAACGCGCACTTAAAATTCCCCGAAGCATTTTATCGAGAAACACTCTTCATAGTCGTCGAAATAGACAGAAATGCATTAAATACGGACGATTGTTGTACGAGTAACGTATCTGGAACTTTTTCTTCGCTTTTGTCTGTCCTCGCCACCTCCAAACCTATTTAGTAAGAACTTTAATGGAAAAGATGCCGGCAGAATTTTATGTTTACATTAATATATACTACCCGGCGAACAAAAGCTCTCGTAATGTATTCTACAAAGCCCTAATTTGAAAATATGAAGCACGAGGTGTTGTTGAATGCGAAAGCTTAGCACTTAAGAACAAGCGGTGTTCGAAAACTCGCCCGTCGTCGTTCTCCTTCTCCATTTCGCGCCGTACGTACTTTAATCGTGATACCTGTGTAATTAAAAGTTTCATCGTCGAAAGGTATTCTTCCCGGTTGATACGTAAGTGAACGGAAGCTTATGGGATGGGTGCGTCTGCAATTCAAACAGATTTGATTTATTTGTGTAGGTGTGATGCATTTAATAGATATAAATAAAAGTCTGAAATAAATTTAATTTCTACATAATTTTATGATACACCCAGAGAAATTATCGCAGCACTCGCAGTTGTGGCAAACCAAGCTATTTACTGCTATGATGTTCGTTGCTACGATAAAAGGACGTAACATAATACGAAAAGAATAAACAAATAAATAAAACACGCCGTTTGCAAGAACTGCTTCTAACTGTTGGAGAGCTCTAAAAACCATTCCACACCCTGATACATGTTGCATGACCTGTCAGAAATTCCGCAAGTAATCCAAGGTCCCTTTTGCTGAACGATAGCATTATTTTTGCTGTCGAGCAGGCTGGCGAGCCTGATATAAATGCGCCTGTTTTTGTCCTGGAACATTACCCCAGAACGAGGTGTTTTGATCGTCCTCCCATACTTTCATTACTTATTTTATGTGGCTGTCTTGTAGGCCACAGAAGAGGTTAGGACCAATGAAGGGCATGTTGGCTGCTTCCCTAGCGTGACTCCCAAGTACTTAATTTCATCACTGAAGTTAATCATTTTCCCTTCAATGGAGGGTGTATTCAAGCAGACTTTCCTTGTAAAAGGAACGATTTTAATCTTTTCCGGGCTTATGCGCAGGCTATGATTCTGAGACCATTTATATGTATCGTCCAAAGCTCTGGCTCTGGCAAAAGCGCTGGAAGTCAAGTTCTGTAAGATATCATTTACAACCAGGCAGCAGGTCAGAGGTGACAGGATCCCTCCTTGAGGGCAACCTCTATCGGCTCCCACTGTTGTTGTTTCCGATCCCAGCGTGGCGCTTATACGTCGACTTTGGAGCATTGCTTTGATCCATGTTGTAGACGACAGGTGAAAACCTTTGGAAGACGACGCTCTGTCGATGCTCCTCTTTCGAGCAAGCACGAAGAGTTATTTCTTTTGCCATTAACAACGCCTCCAGCCTGCTAGTGACGTCGTTGTTGATTTTTCCTTCAGGTAGGCATGTTGGTTGAGATGAAGTGGGGAACTTCGGAAAGAGCACAGACTGATAGGTCTATACGTTTTAGGCTCTGCGGCTGATTGCCTTCCTCCTTCAGGTAACGTCTCTCCACAACATTGGTATATAGCTAAAGCTATAGCTGGCATTGTATAAGCACTCCAGTATTGGCAGGATAGCGTCTATATCTTTCTGCAGTAACATTGGGAAGACGCCATCTCCTCCAGGTAATTTGTAAGGTTTAACAGTCACTAAAGCACATCAAGCAGGCTGGAAAGTGAGTATTCATCAGTATTTCTAAAGCCTCTCTAGAGTCTCGGTAAAGCCGCCATCAGCTTTTTGTAGGTGCTCTAGTTCATTTGGTGCAAGCATACTGATTATACGTTGAGTAGTAAACATAAGTAAAATTGAAATTTAAAATCACCTTCAATCGTGAGCAGAATCAGTTCCTGAGTTTCCATAACCCGCGACCTGACTTTGAATTTCTAATGAAATTGTTCTGAAGCACATAATTTATCGTTTTTTCGTGTTTATTCGCCTAAGGCAATAAAAAGATATTCACACAATCAGATTAGACAGCGAATAATTTAGTTTAATCTTGCAAATAACGTAAATTATGTGGGTTATGATTGTATCTAACAGCTACCACAGAAAAGTGAACAAGATTGTAATGAAGCTCACTGACATTTAGAAAATTCGTTTACGGACAAATTTTATGGTTAAGTAGGTGTCGCTCGTCTATCAAATACTCATAGGGTCTCTATATTTAGATTATAATTCGAAACTAGCTATTTATACGTCACGAATTATTTTCAAAAGCGAAATGAATGAGTAGGAGCAGTGTTAAAATGAACAGCATTGAAGCTTTGTCTAATCTAATTATATTAATGATGTTAGTCGAGGTTCATTGGCCTCCCTACGCGATTTCGAAATAAACAAATTAAGTTGTAATCAGTTGCTAAACATCGGCTAGCCTCAAAAGCAATCTTTGTTACAAATGGATTTCCAGTGTAAAATCCCAAACAATTAAGTTAATTACGTTTTTTAAAAATACTTTTTAAAATAAATTTTAAAATAATTATTATGGAAATTACTGAAATAAAAACGAGCTTTTCAAATATACCGGCTTTGCATATATTTGCATCTATTTAATAAAACAAGATTATCGTTGGAATTAATTTGATATCTATTCTATTAATAAAACACAGCTGCCATGCACTTTTATTATTTATAAAATAGTTATAAACCAATACTTCGCTTTGCCTCAGACAGATCATTAAACTTGCCAGACCTATTCCTAATCTATGCAAATGAGTTGCGTGGATGCTGCTCTTCTTTGCAGCCAATCCATGTAGCGATTTCCCAAATAGGTTCTTTCATATTGCCGAAAGAATGTTGTTTGCTCAACCTTCAATGTCAATAACTTCTTAATCAGAAGATTAAGAGCAAATTCTAAGTAGCGAACAACTCATTAATTCAGTATCTTGTTTACTTAAAACTGCTCCTCATGACTTTCTAATATTATTTTATTACGCCATTATCGACTGCCTTATCGATGAAACTTGGCGAATGTGTTAAATTAATGAATCCGCTACCATAACGTCATGAAGTTTTTTTTTCATTCATTTTGGAACATGCTAATGTTCATAATGGACTTATTTCACAATATAATCTCCTTGTAACTCGACATATCTTTCCCAACGATCCTTGCATCCCTTTAAATTCGTCTAAATAGTAGCTGGCATGCGGTTCTGCAAAATAGGCGTCTACGAAGAAGATGGCCTCTTCATTCGATGAAAATTCTCAGTACGAAACGGATGTAGGAAACAGAAAAAAGTCGTTGTGGGCCAGGTCTGATGAATAGGATGGATCGTTTTGGTATGGCGACAGCTTATCAATAAATGATGCGCCCGTTATTGTTTTGCCTTTTTCAAGATAATTAATTAACACAACCCCATTTACTATCCCAAAAAAGTCACCATCACTTTCTCGGCAAATGGACGGTCTCTTTCGGAGCCGATTCACCCTCCGCAATCCACTGTTTCGACCGCGCGTTGGTTTCCGGACTATACTAGTTCGTTTATTGTTATCAATCGTCGCCAAAACTCCAACTTGTTTCGCTTAAACTGCTGCAACAGGGTTGAGGAAATGTTCGTTCGAATGCATTTTCGGTCGTAAGTAAGCAAGCTTGGCACGGTTCAATGAATATATGACAAACACGTTCTATAAAGATGCCCACAGCACCCGCTATCTCTCTAACCTAGCGGTCGTTTAGAACCATTTGAAAAATTTTTTTGCTTTTAAATAACCGTGTATTGCAATGTTATATCGACAGAGAGATTTGCTTTCTAAATGGATAAATTGATTTTCACATTTTCAAGATCTAGGAGCGTCCCCCAGAAGCTTTCAACAGCTTAAATAAAAGCAATTAGCAAAAAATTATAGTTGGGGAGCTGGTGGCAATTTCAGTATATGATTTCATCGTCGTTGATAATAATACATAACAAAGTGTTGAAAAAACTATAAAATTAAAGGGTACAGAAGCTATAGTTTTCACACGTGACACACATATGTACATCAACCTGCCGCTTCCATTATTTTGGATAGAAGCATGACGATTGTTCTTCTCCCAATAGACTATGTAATTGAGAATCATTTGTATGCATTTAAGTATTTGTATGCCATTATTATTCCTATTATTATTGGCTTAAAATACAATAAAGTAAAACCTTACATTGAGCCTACTTGAACGAAATTCCAAGTAAAATCCATTGCGTATGTGCAGAGAAAGCCTCTAAGCTTCTCTGAAATAGAAGGGGAACGTGGAAAGGCCTATACGCGGAAGTCAATTTCAAATCCGTTAACCAATAAATATTTACAGACGGAATAACAATCCGGCACATAAGTCTACGGAAGCAAACAAACATACGAAGCTGCGGAGAAAGATAACACGAAGCTAGAAGACAAAGGAGATGGAAGAGCTCAATAGGTATCGTTCCGAGCGCCGAAGGGATCGAAGGAGAAAAAAATAAAACCCTCTGTTAAATGAAAATATCTGAGAGTAACGTTGACCCATTGCCAAATATCTGGCGACTTTCTCTTTGATAAACAAACCCACCTACGTATGAAAACTTAATAATGCCGAAGATATTTCGGCAAATAGAAATGTTGAGAGCGACCATAAGATCTCGACGATACTTTAGAGAATTTCATTCTTCCTTCCTTCTTTCCTTTTTTCTTGTCCGCAAGCTTGTGTATGTAGGTATTGTATGTACTGAATCTCAACGAGAGAATCGATCGTGTTCTTTGAATACGTTCCTTGTTGAGTCTCGTTTTTCCCTTCTCTGCGAGCAAACACGCAAAAGTAAATATAAACGTTTACATTTCGAGTTGAGGGTTTACACTTTTCAATAAGTAGTTACGCGATATCAACCCTAGAGCTGTAACCTATTAATAATAATAATAATATGTCTTTATTACCATTACGAATAATGCCTGAAAGTAAGTACGTAGGTAACAGGAAAATGAATATAATATTGTACAGATCTTATGTTACTTAAAGAATGAGAGAGTATTAACAAAAGAAGAAGAATGAAAATAAAAAAAAAAATTTGAGACCTGATGTGTATTTTTATGTTGTTGTATGTAAGGGAGAAAGCTGCTGGTCACATAATCTTTGACAAAACCGGGGTTTATCAAATATTTTTCTTCTTCTTTTTTTCTTTTTAACCATTTTTTTGCCCAAATATTCAAAATTATCTTTTTTGGGGTTGTGCCTGTTGTGTTGTTTAAATAAGAATCTTTTTACATTTCGGAATTTTTTTATTCCTTTTTCAAGAAAAAGAGGATTTTTTTTTCTAAAATTCTGAAACGTAAAAGAATTCTCATTTAAACAACACAACCGGTATAACTAAAAAAAAAGAATTTTAAATATTCAAATATTTTTCTTGAAAATTGTTCGTTACGGACAATTTCACCTCTCATAAGCGGTTCTCTTTCTGGATTTTTTTTTAGTTGAGATACATATAATGCAGGTAACATTATTATTGCCAGCTAATTCGTTTACTAGAAAGGATTTCAACCAGAATGCTCTCTTTTTGCGCTATAAATGCATTTGTTGTTTACTATCAACAAGATTGAGCAACTATTGAGTCGGGCGCATACAACCCCATAAATCTACACGTACGGCACATCTATTGAGAGTCTACTTCCACGCCAATCTGAACGGATCCGCAACTGGGTGCCAACGCAGATGAAGAGAATCTTTGACTTCATAAGTTTGCGCAAGATCTATTGTGCACTTGCTTGCTCCGTATTTAATTATAACATAGAAGATCCTTGTTATGCAAGAAAGCACTTCTGTAACATGCTCCCTTCCGAGACAATTCAAAAGGCTTTTGACGAAATACTTGGTTAGTAGGACTTTTTGCTCTCTTGAGCTGCTCACATTAATTAGAAAGGATTATTAGCGTTCCCATACCTTTATGTGTTTGTTTTAGGATATTACACAATGAGAATCTATCGTATTTATTTACCTATTTATTTACCTATTTATTTACCTATTTATTTACCTATTTATTTATATATTTGCTATTTTATCTTTTTATACAATTTTATCCGTACAGTACTTGTTATACGTTTTTCTTTATAATTTTGTACAATTTTATTTATATTCCATTCTATTATGTTATAAACCTCTTTTTTCTTTTCTTACCGGCTTATTCTCTATTTTTCAAATCTTTATCTTTTTTTGAGGATATCCGTTCTTTTTAAATAAAGCAAATTGTTCCAAACTGTATGAATTTTTTTTATTCCCTTTTCAAACTATTTTTTTTTATTTTATTACTAGGTATTATTTTTGAAAAAATAATAAAAAATACGTTAAGAGATTGAGGTTGACCCTGTGTGAACTGGTCTTAATAGAAAAAACATTGGACTTTTCGATTTTAATCTGTGGTGTTGCCTTTGTTTTATTTTATTTATTTTACGGTATAAATTTGTGATAACTTCTTCAATTATCTAGTACAATTGGAATTTTTGATATGGCCTGATGTGATTTTTCACGAAACCGGTCGCAATAAAAAACTTGTGAAAAAATTTCTTTTATTAAAAAAATATATTATGACACATTGGAAAGTATTTGACGCCAGCGAAGCGCTGTCGGTTTTCCGCCAACGAACCGCACCCGTTACCGCGCCAAGTCACCTAATATATTCAGTTTATGTTTGTATTCACATCTTTTAAACCTGCCTTCTTCTTCTTGTTCTTGTTGTAAATTTTACCTGTTTAATAAAATTCTATTTTCGGGGATCCCACTCTCAGTAAAATCATATTTTTGTATATTTTATATTTGTTTGTAATAAAACCTGTTATTTTTTAAATTAATTCTTTTATTTCTTGCTGCATAGCTACTGATTAATCAAAAATCAACTACACGATCTGAGAAAACTGCAAGGTACGAATTTATAAGAAGAGCCTCAAATAATTTTAAAATAAGCATTATAAAAGTAAGTAGTTATTCTCATCAATATTTCATTTAGTTTGCAATTTGTGGACACGAGGGGGCAGCATCGTTACAACCTATTAAATACTACATTGCATTACCGGATAGGTGTTACAATAGGAAATAGCGCTTTTTTATATATTTTTTTTTGTTTTTTATGCGTATGTACTTCTCCAATGCCTCTGCAAAAAGACACTAGGTGCGCTAGGTTGCCTGGGAAACCCTCGCGCGAGAAAGCAAATCTCACCAACACTCCACCTACGCGCGCATCCAAGACCATTATCATGACCTGCTTCTCCAAAACAAAACATTTTTCTTACATTCAGTGCTCGCCAGGGGCAAAGAAATCGTTCATTTCTTCTAATGGGCAAGGTAAAATAAGCATGCCCAGATCAATTTTTTTTTAAATAATTTCTCATTCAAAAGTATATTTTCAATTTGACGTAACTCTGTGAAGTAGCAATTGTATTCTTGCTGTAATTAAACATATCTATTGGCAATTTGTTTAAAATTATAGATAATTGAACACAAATCTGTCCCTTGCCCATATTTGTTGTTTACTCTGTGTGTTGGAGCAATGTACATTCGTCAAAACAATGATGCAGATCATTAACATATAGTAAATACAAGAGTGGTCCTATAATGCTCCTTTGTGGAACTCCATTATTTACGTTGTAGAAGTTGCTCAATGTATTACCACCTCTAACGCGAAATTTTGTTCCGGTAGGGTAACCCCCAATCCAAAAATGGTTATTTCGCTCGAAACTCTTACTAAAGTCTACAAATTTAGTTGATCATTAAGGATTCAAGCAAAAATATTTTTTAATAAAAATTTTTGCTAACGATAAATTTTAGTTCCATCAACGAGAAATAGATTGCCGTAGAGAAATTATCTGAAATTAACTGAAATTGGTCAGCGTAACCAATATGTGTATGTAGTTCGTGCAATTTAAAAAATTTCAATAAAAGAGTTTCCGTCGTTTCAGCAAACAATCTTCTCCCTGTATGGCTATTAAATCTGATTTAGTTGACAACCTGTATATAATAAAGAACTGTCCGGTCGACAGGAAGGAGTAGATTTGGGTAGGTACTCACAAAAGATGACCACACTCCGATGACTGAAAATTATTTATTTATTTAAATATAATGTTATATTGTCCATGTTCACTCGTTTGTGTTTTGCAAAAACTGCCTAGATGTAGTTCTTAAAACGTATAAAATAGAGAAAAGATCACGCCGATATATTTAGCATGTTTACTAATGCAAAACCGAAAGCAAGAAAGAAAAAAAAAATCAATACATGCTCACCGCCTAACATATTGCAGCTGCTTTATTTGTTCAATTCCGCCGTATTTCACGAATCGAATTACGCTCTTTAGCATGCCGATTCCCATAAGACGCAACGCCGGGCCTCCTGTTTGGTTTGTTTTCTCCTTCTGTTCTCATAGCATTCCGGGGATATTGAATATTTACTTATATTATCATGTTTTCACGTTCGGGAAAAGTTTCGAACTGATTTCCTTGAATCGAAGAGGCGGAAGGAAATGTTGTATTGTTTCGTGCCTTCTCCTGCCTTCGACGGAAGATTACAACTTGATAACATTACAATTTGCAGAGGTTGAATCCATTAAATCTACAGGACGTTTCTTTCAAAGCTAATGAACACCTGCTTATTATTAAGCAGCACGAATATAAAATCTGTTACTATCCTTTTCAATTTTAGATCGAGAGTGGCAGCAAAAGGTGCTAAAACGATACCCATATATACATGTATACATTTAAATTCCTCCTCGAAAAATTCACATATGAAATTTGTTTCCAAACGTTTTAAAATTACCACTTAATCGAACCGTAAAAAGTACTCGAGTGTGATATAAGAGCCCCATTTCAGCCTGAAAACGGGGGTTTGTATATGAAACGGCGAAAGAAGAGGTGGGGACAAGGGATCGCACGATTGAGATGGGGGCCTTTTTGTATGTCGACGGATCTCGGATAAAATCATCCGTAACCAGTCTTCACGTAAGATTGAGTTTTGGGAGCGGTCGGCATACTTTTCAGCTATTGTGCAATTCGCTCAGCGGGATCGATTCGGCGTCCTTTAGCTTGTAACCGCGTTTAGGTTCACCTTTCATCGAAAACGTACATATATCTAGCGCTTTAATGTCCTTAAATTTCCGAATTGTTATCGAGCTGTATTGAATATAAACGATATGTTCGGATGAGGGATTAAGGAAGCTTCAATCTCCACGATTTTACTTCCCTTTGAACTGATTATTCTTTAGTTTCTTTGTTAAAGATGCCTTCGTGGAATTGGGGAACAGAATTAAAATGAAACGAAAGCTGATCTTATCTATCTCGGTAACAAAAGATTATATACCTGCGTAAAAAAGACAAGAGCAAATAGGCAAAGAAATTAAAGTCAGTACCAGGGATGCCCTTTATGTTTTTATAAAAACAAGCAATGAATAATTTTTTATTGGTACAAATCGCTTTATCGTTTAATTCTCGAAACATGTCTTCCATTCGGAAGATGGTATCTCCAAAACATGGTTTTTGGGGGTTTTAGCAGCTTTTTGACGTGACAAAAATCACTATCCGTCCATTTTATATTTGCTATTCGGAAACAAAAGAAGTAAAGTCGGTGAATATGAACAATAAGAAGTTATGTGTTATCGCGAACAGTAGGTACGGTGATTCAATAATAGTCAATGCAACAAAGATAGAACTAAGGTAAGCCAACCTATTGCTTTCTTCCGGTGAGCTTAACGAATATTTTACAAATTTAGCCAATTTAATAGCACAAACCAATAGAAAAGCTGATGTAGTCATCGGCAAGATAGGAGATATAATTAGCAGCTGTTTTTCTATCTATCTGTTAAACTCTAGAGTTGTAGCAATTTGTAAAAGAGTAATAGCAATGATCACAGTAACTATTATTATGTAGAAAAACAGATAGATGTTATCACTGTAAAATAATGCAAACAGAAACAATAACCAAGAAAATAATGCTAAAATAGCTTCTTCATGGTGTCGAAAAAATACAGCACCCACGGACGTGTTTCTGCCTACCCGGCGTCATCAGTCTGGCTCCGAGAGTATTTCAACTCTACCTTGTGTCGCTGTTGCCTCACAGTTCGCGACATTTCGACATGACGAGCTAGACATTTCTTGACGCCCTCTAGTGCGCCAAGAAATGCTTGCTCCCCCTCTAGAAAGCAGCGACATAAAATTCTGATAATTAGTATACGAATGATACAATATGCATGTAAACTTACACCCATCCTATCATTATTAATCAAACGCAAAGCAAAGAACGGATGAACTTAATATTTTCAATTTGACGTCGTATTTCATTCTTGTGTACAAATTGGGTTTACATATTTTCACCAGCATTGTCGAACGCCTTCGATGAATATGGACGAATTTATCTCAACGGCGGGCGCCGTCTTTCTTCTTGCGAAAAATAAGAAAGATAATGCTGCCGTATCATATTGCGTATCCTATGCGGCTATGTATCGGAGAATGAGCTTTCTGTAAATTTAACGCTGAATTTTGCATGAAAGGGAAAAAATAATATAATAACGGTATCGAAAATCACAAAAGAACGTGATCGTTAATAATCCGCGCATCAAAAACGTACGTTACGGTGCGTTCCGCTTCGGCATCTGGGAAAAATACATTCTTCAACGATCATTCGATACTGCTGAAAACAATAGTAAAAACTAAATCCTTACAAGATTTGAATTGCATTTAAGGTATTGGTCGGTTAAAAGGGCATTTCGCAAAGTTCTCCAAAAGTAAGCTAGATATGTACAGGGTATCTGCAAACTCAATCTTGGCAGCTAGAAACGTGTCGAAGTGGCTGATGTTATAAGAAACTTGTTCTAAATATAAAAATCTATTAATAACCATTTTAAAATTATATTTACATACATTTTAATTCTGTGTCTTGTAGGATAATTACTAAAGTTCGCCACTTTCCGTGCGCTTCACAGGCGTCGATATGGGAGGGGTCGTTCAGGTGTGCGATTCGTAATATATGCGCAAGCGATCTTATTGCATTAGTAATGCATCCAATATGTGTTTGGCGGGCACGCGAGCGTAGCGAACTCTTGCATATACGTTATACGTAATAAAAATGTCGATAGGTGGATGAAGGAAACGGCTATTGTCGGATAAAGTGAATAAGTTTATTAAAGATTTCCCGGATTTATCTCTATCTATCTCTGTTGGTCAAAAACACATTGCCAAGACCATGTGGAAGGTGCAAAGTACAATAATAACGAAACAGGCGTATATCGGGAACGGTTTACACATGATTTATGTGTAACTATGATTGTGTGTAAGTCACCGTTTACTTTGTTAAGCAACGAATCATTTATTTCATTTTGGAAGAAATACGCCAATCCTGCATTACCCAGCCAGACAACGTTACGAAGGTGTGTACCATCTGTGCGTAAACATTTAGAAAGTAAAATTAAAGCCGAACTTCTCCAGTATGTCAATTCGCGAAAGACGCTTAAAACGGGATATTCTTATTTTTCATTCTTCCAGATAGAATAAATCTCTCTACTTCTAGACTTACATCGGTAACAAGGTCGTCTCGCGTCCCTACTTCATCGCATAGTCTAACATGCGAAGCATACATTTGGGCATATATTACAAGTCACACACCCGAACGATCCCTCCCATACCGACGCCTGTGAAGCGCACGGAAAATGGCGAACTTTAACAATTATAAATAGGCACGCACTCGCAATTTTCTTCCTGTTCTTAGAAGAAATTGAAAAAGACCATGGACGAGGAAAATATGGAAATTGGACTGCTGTTCCTCTTCAAAATCATAATACATAGTTACCTCTATAAATCACAATTAATGTATTTTCTTCGGAAAACTTCTTTACGTTACATTACATTGAACGAGAGAGCAAATTTGCCTTATTACACCTACAATTATTCCTTATTTAAACTTAAATGAAAAAAAAAATTATAACATTAGAATATATAATTTTTGAATACAAAAAAAACTTGTGTGGCGGTTTGTTAATTAGATTTATATCTGTATTTTTTCTCACCAATGACCTTTTAAGAAAGGTCAAGGCTTTCTTTTTAAAGGCCCAATCATTCTGACACAAATACTGATCCTTATCGAGCCACCCTATTTATTTTCAATATGCCAGCGGGATTAGGTTACATTCCCGGGACATGTTTCAATCTATTCTTGCAGATCAGATTAACATAGACAAACAAACTCAACACAAAACGGTCAAGAAAACAGACCATTCTTACGTCAACCTTGAGTATATTTATGTGGTTATTTTTTATTACCTTTTCGGTGCTTCGATTTGTTAATTGACGGAATCGATATTCTCCGCAAAGATGTTTACGCGAGACCGCGAGAAATATATTTTATCATCCGACGATGTCTTAAAAGAGGGTTCGGATCTGTAACTCTTTGTGAATCAAACCGTAAATATGTATTAGCTAATTCATAAATAATGGAATCGCGTCATCTGAATAATACCATTTTCGCTAAGTGTCCGGTGTTCATGACATTTCAAAAATTCCATACCGGTTCTTACAAAGAAAGAATGCATATTTTAGAACGATTAATATTTAATGGAATCTATAAACAAGTTTCAACGTTAGTCAGCCAGAAACGCTTTTGAACTTGACATTGAACAGGTAAGCTACCTCTATGAATGATTTTGCAATATACCGTCGGCGTCCACCTGTACAAGACTAATTTGCATTTACATGAAACTAACGTCATTTTTTAACAAAATTACTGGACGATGTTTTGGTTAAAAGGTATGTAGCAATTTTTCAAGATTAGTATCAGCATTTAACCGCGAAGTCAAGATGTAAGAACCGTAATTAGTTGGAAAATTGATATGAGGTTATAGATAAAATAAATATAAATTGTTTTCCTTGTTTTTTCTAAAGACAAAAACTGAAACCTTCTATCTCTAGATCTAGAATTTAAGACAAAATTAATTTTCTTATTAATGATACCTGAAATTTTATATATTAATGTTTCATTGAAGTAATAAGGTAACACTTATCCCAATTTATTATGTTTTAAATGATAACTTTTAATGATTCTTTAAAATGTCACGATGTAACTGACCGTATCCCACGATTGCGTTATTTTCTCTCCGCCCAGTATCCATCCTTTGCGGACCTACCGAGTACTTCTTCACAACTTAACGTAATACATAGATGGGTTTTCTACCAGACATCAGCAACACCTTTGGAAGCGCAATAATGCATCCTTGCAAGGATCTTAAGAACCTGAACATAAATTGGCTAAATTGAACAACAGGAAACGTTTCCTCTAGCGGTGTCGAAGAGAAGGAATTTTACCTAATCATATAATCAATGGATCGCAATTTGTTGGTTGATGCAAGAGGACGTACGTCTACTAGGATTTCAAGTTTTAATGATACGTATCGTTAACTGTGAAACTTCCATAACGTTCAATGATATTAAGTTCGTTTTAAAAAATATGGATCAACTCTCCTTAAGTTTGCATTCTCAATTATCGTCTCATATAGTTTAAGCTTTCTTTGATCATGTATCTATAAAATATAATAGAAAATCCTTTCTATCACTACACTCTAACTATATCTATTGAATTTTAAAACAACTTAATGAAGTGGGATCAATTGATTCACCAACCTATCATTCTCTTCTATGTCGTAGTGGCACTTGTCCACGTTATTATGATTTGCCAAAAGTACATGAATAGAAATGTTCTCTACGATCAACTGTTTCTTTGATAGAGTCCATCTAGTTTCTTTTCAAAAATTCCTTCGACTACCTTTTCTAATAAAATCAACAACAATATTATCGATTTTTTTCAATTTGTGGAATTAGTGAAAGATTATGACTTCGACCTGGTATTGTTGGACGTTGCATCCCTTTTCACAAACATACCTTTGGGTCTAATCACATCTATAATGAATTCTATACAATCATTAATCAAAAGAAGTTTTTAAAACTCTTGATTCCTCAAGTTTTACTTAAATAAGATTCAACAACTAAAGTATAATTCGCTGCTACGCCCAACACCTTTTCTCTTTCGTACCACTCATACCACATACCACTTTTTTTTTAAATTTCTTCTGTACGCTGATCTAGTGCTTCTTTCCACATTGCACGAACTTGCTCATCTCCATATCCATCCTTGCCAATATTTTTGACGTAATAACCCTTTACATGTGCCCATATCATTCCAATGGCACTGAATTGACCGTGATAGGATGGTAATTGTAGTACTGTATGCCCATTTTCTTTGAGATTTCGTCTACTTATGTGATTAATGTTGTTTAAGCTAATGTTAGCAACTCGCGTTTAAATAGTGATTGACCGAATGGCTAGATATGCAGCAATACCAGCTTTCCTCCAAGAAGATGAAGACATTCTTCCAATTAACGCCGAGTGATATGGAGCATCATCCATAATGGTTAACGAGAGTTCTTTCAAGTTATTAGATACATAGGTTTTCTATAGCCCAATTTAGAAAATTTTTCACGGTACTCACCATTTTGAGATTTAGAGCGAAACAATATCGCGCCAATTGGTGTAAATCATGCAAAACTATCTTCATATCCCTCCGGTTTTCGAACGCTCTGTATGTTGTCATCCCATGCCATGATCTCAGGATTCAAGTTTTGTAGTTCCTCAACAATTGTCGCTTTTTGTTTTCGTACTTGACTCTTTTTTTTACCAGGAATTGAAAGCACTGCATTTTTAACACTCCCGCTTTTAACTCTGTTTATCGAAGACACTAATTTTTAGAGCCTTTACTACCCGTTGTAATTAAAAATACATATCAATATAACACAAACTAAATGTAATATTTTTTTTAGCTCTTGCACTGATGATCAGCAGTTAATACCGTTGTTAGTTCTTAAAAGAAACTAGTTTTGTTAATTATTGCAAATTAACACAACAGCATTCTATTCTTTCTAATGAATAATACCAAAACTTGTCTTTCTTAGATTATGTCTAACACTCAGTACACTTCAGCTGTATTCGTTTATTTATGTACCATTCACTTGTTTGTCTATTTCAATTGTTTTAACTTCCAATTCCGATTGGAGATCACTAGTTGGGTCTACTTTTCCTAACGTACCCGATAACCGTTGAAATTCGTATTTTCAATCTTCGCAGCCTACGCTTATATTTACTGTGTTTGGATTTCCCAAAGGCAAACGTCAACTTCGAACCTACGCTATCTATACGTTTAAACAAGGGAGTAATTACACTCCGATTGACATTAACTAGGTATACATAAGTTACGTAAACATAAGCGTACCTGCACGCACAGACATGGGAGAATGAGACGCGTACCGTAATACGAAACATTAAATCTTAACGATGCTAATTATTCCACGACAAATATTTGCGTTGAAGACGCTATTGGCGGTAAACTAATCCGCAACTATAATTGAAAAAAATAGGGGAGAAAACAGTCTGATGGATAGGAAAAAAGAAGCGTATGACGGGGAAAATAATTTATCTTTTCGACTTTTCACATTTCATTCGTGTGCGTCAGCTGCGGAATAACTGCCGACAACGAATAATTGACATTAATTTGCTTCATTTAATATATACATAGGCTTCCGTTGAACAAACGATCTGCACCGTAGGCTGGTTATTTAGACAGTGACAAATGAACATGACGCTGTATGTCTGAGCTTTGTATACATGATTGTTACAATATTTTTTCCTTTTTAATATCGAGTTTCCTACCAAAAGGGAAATTAACAAAACCGTGGCTTTTCTCAAACTTTTTGAAGATTTCAATGTTTTGCAACTGTTTTGTTTTGTTTTTGGCGAGTTTCGAAACTTATGTTGTTCGTTACAGTTGTGTTTTATCTTTCCTCCTCGTAAATTTATTTTGTGCTGCAATGCATTGTTAAATGAAATAAATATAATATTTAGTAAACCTGTACTAGTTCATGAAAAAAAAAAAATGTGAAACAGCAATTCAAAAAACCTATGAATTGAAAAAAAAATGCGGACTAGGTGTGTGGAAAGAAAAAAAGACAGTTGACGTGAAGAAATCAGTATTTTAATAGATGCTTTCGAAAAGCAAGAATTTATTAAGTCGAATGAAAAAAATGGATGCCTACGAAAAAATCGCAACTCTTTTAGGTACCAACTACGACAAAATTGAAAGAAAATTGAGAGAGATGAGAACGTCAAAGGGAAGGAAGAAATCATGTGATGTTAATTGCAAAGAACACGATCCCTATGCGATACAATTTTGATCAGCCTTGTAAGGTGATGTACTAAGTGGGTATCTGGTGAGCCTCAAAACAAAAGAGATACCTTGGCATAGTACACGAACGGCTGGAGAATAGAAGGCATTTTAAAAGTGGCCCTAACTACATATTTCTAGCACAAATTTCTGCTCTGAATCTGTGCTCAGTTGTAAGTACATTCAGTGTTAGTCAGACAGTTCTAAGAGCTACTTTGAAGCCGCCGAGTGACCCAAGAAAACTAAAAGGCAGATAAACCTTTAAGGGCCTTAACTCTTTTTGTGGTCTCCAAAAGAGCCACATAGAACAAGCAATAAAGACATTGGAGGGCAATTAAAAAGTCATCAAGCTCGTCAAGGGCAGCAAATGAAGATTGTTTTTTTTTTAACAAAAACAAAATTGGAGCAAAACTAAGACTCGACTAGTCCGTTTGGTGGAAACCCGGCATAACATCTTACCTTGATGCAAAACCAAATGTTTTATATAAAAATAAACTTAATCTGGAAAATTTCGAAATTATTGATCTTCCTGGAATGACATAATCAATTTAAAAGCACGCTAACTACGCGATTGTAGCACAATCAATAATCTCGCTACTGAAAGGCAAAAAGTTCCTAAAAACGAAACTAGTCGTTCATACGCAATTAACTGGAAAGCAATAAATAATGCTGATTGAAAAATGTATTGACAAATGAACGCATTACAAAGACCGGACAATTTGCTTTCTGTCTCCCTTTGTCGAAAAAAACAAATGCATTCGTATTTTACAGATACATACGATGTATGTGTACATAGTTATCTACAAAATGTGCAGGGCCATTTTCGTTTCGTATTTGAGTAAAATACAAGAATCGGTTTCATATTCATGCCAGTGGACGATAACAAAAAATAGTTTGCATTCAAATAGGAACGGATATTTCGTTTCATTTTCTGCTAAATGAAAAATCCCTCAAATGTACGTGTATCTCCATGAAGCTTTGTATTCAGATGAATGTTGGTTACGTCAAATAGTGAATGCAAGAATATCCATCGTAACCGCGTTTTGTGCAGATAATAATAATAGTAATGGACGAGACTTTCTAATTAAAGACACTCTCCTCACATAATTGTCGAATCTTTCGCACTGCGAGCAAGCTCTGTCGAAGCGGGCAGTGCTTACTATCACTATACAGTAGAGGTTGCATTGCGAAACATTCGACAATTGTGTGATGGGAGTGTCTTTAATTACAAACTCTCGTCCATACAAGTTCACACCTATACTGTATATATACGACAATTAATCGATTGACTTCCACCGTTCCTAGAGGTATGTACACTGCCGTTCAGTGAAGTTCGGTCATACAATAAAAATCTATTATATCACACTGTATACAATTATTAATACATAAAATTAGAAAAATATTAAGCATACACTCTTTTCTAAGGGATTAAAGCCATAAATTATTATGTAAAGTAGGAATATTGCGACGACCACAATAAAGTCCCTTTTATTATCATTCCAAGAATTTCTCGGAAGTGCCGATCTCTTGAAACGGGTCGTTTGGGGATTATTAACGAACAATACATTTAGGAAATATACCGCAACATCATTCTTGTTTATTTATCACAGGCGTAAAGATATAAATTTGCTTCATTTTACTGTTAAACGTGCGTTGGTGTGCATCTGTCGTTTTTGCGCGAAAGTTTTAAGAAAATTTACTTCAAAATGGCACATGACAAGCCTACCAGTGTAGAAAAACGTTCACGTATTATTACGCTGTTTGAAGAAGGATATTCGAGGCGACAAATTGCTGAAAAAATAAATATGAGAAGTTCAACAGTAAATGACATCATAAAGCGATATCGGACAACTGGAACTCTAGAAAATCGAGTTCGTCCTGGAGCATCTAGGAAAACAACAAAAGCTGAAGATTTGAGAATTGTATTATTAAGCAAACGCAATAGAAAATTAACAGCGTCACAAATAGCAGCCGAAGTCAATCGTGGCCGTGAAGAACAAGTTTCGGCGAGTACGGTAAAACGTCGACTTCAACAAGCGGACCTTCATGGACGCATTGCCATTCGAAAACCCTTATTACGCCGGGGCAACAGAGCAAAACGGCTACAGTGGGCCCGTTCTCGTCTAGATTGGTCGTTAGGTGATTGGAAACACGTGCTTTGGGGTGGCGAGTCAAAGTTTGAGGTTTTTGGGCAAAATCGACGAGTTTATGTCCGAAGATCCAAAACCGAAAAGTGATGCCGAACTGCATTGTGCCAACAGTGAAGCAAGGGCGTAGTTCTGTGTTAGTGTGGGGATGTTTCTCCTTTGCTGGGACGGGAGATTTATGCAGAGTGCAGTGTGTAATGAGGAAAGAAAATTATTTTGCAATACTCCAGAATCATGCAGTGCCATCAGGATTGCGTATAACAGGCCGTAACTTTACATTCATGCATGACAACGACCCAAAACACACTGCGTTAGTGTGTAAGAACTATCTAAAGGAGCAAGAAGAACAGCACACCCTGAAAGTAATGACATGGCCCCCGCAAAGCCCAGATTTGAGCCCGATAGAGTTGTTGTGGGATGAACTGGACAGGAGGATCCGAAAAATATGCCCAACTTCACAAGAACATTTACGGAATATTCTGCAACATGAATGGATTAATATTCCACAATCCGTTTTAACAAAACTTATCGAAAGAACGCCTAGAATAGTTCGATCGGTGATTAACAGCAAAGGAGGTTCTTTCGATGAAAAAAAAAAATAATGTTCAGTATGTTATATTAGGCCAGAATAACTTTTTATTTATTTATTTTTGTCTTTTTTACCTGTACATACAATAAAAGTGCATTTTGTTTTTAGTTTCGTTTGTTTCTGTAACCGTTCATGTTTTTTACCAACCGACCGAACTTCTCTGAACGGCAGTGTAGATGAGCTGTTAAATAGCGAAACCCGCTTCTGTGCATGGTGAATGACGGTAACCTAAATTCATAAGCATACGTTAGGAAGCGGTGTGTTTGGGTGGTCAAATAATAAACTGTTTTATTTTAATTCTCGAGAATGTCATCCGGATTTCTACATTTTACAACTTAATACTACAGGACTGTATTTATAGGGATTTGTTTCATTTTTGGTGATCAATAACGCGCGTGCTCGAATTGTCAACGAATATTTAGATGAGGTCGAGGTTGCGCGTATGAACCGGCCAACATGCAGTCCTGGCCTAAATCTAATAGAACATATCTGGGACAGAGTAGGCAGATAGATTCGAGCATGTGTATCCCATCCAAGCAACTTGGGTGAACATACAGCGGCGCTTCAGACGTAATGGGAGCGATTGGACCGAAATAATGTTTAAAATTTAATTAGCTGCTTGCCGAAACGTATACAAGGTGTCAGGAGGGCCAATTCCCAAATAATCTAATATAATAAATTAGTTTGTTTTTGTTTGGAAATGTGTTTTTTATTGGGTTAGTTTACTACCAACTTTAATATTTTATTTTCAGCTTTAAATGAAATAATTTTGTGCACAGAGTTGTTTAGTTTACGGATATTTCTGTATCATTAAGATCGGATTAACTATGCTCTTGTTGAATTATTAAAAACCTTTAATGTAAAAACCTGATGATTGTTTCCGCATTGAGAATTAAGGGCAACGCTAGGTTTCCATTACGTATTGATTTGATAAATAATTTCCCTTCACTTATGAAAGTTTAAAAAGGAAGTGCTATGAATGCTGCAGCTAATCCGGAACGGATGGTATCGATCTCAACGAGCAAAAATTTATACCATCATACTAAATGGAAACCATTCCGAAATTGGCGAATGCACTTCCTGCTTTATTGGTATATTCGTCCTCTTCTTCGTGCTCGGAATCCGACGCCTCTCGGATTTCAGAATTTCATAAATTGGGAACGGGATAGCGGAATGCTCTTATCCTTTGAGAGACAATAGCTAGACATTACAATATTATCAATCTTTCACAATGTTGTTTTAAAATGTTATGGACGTTAAAAGTTATGACGTTAGCGTTTCTTCTTCTCGCATTCGCTCACGATCTGGATATTCCTTCTGTCTGGCTACAAGTTAATATTTCTTTTCAACAACTTTCAGCGGAACACCACTTGGGAAATTAAGTGAGCACGGATTTTATAATAATATGTTCTCTGTCTAGTTGAAACTCTTTCATTAATTATAAGTTGATTAGTTGCCCCATAGGGATATTGCCGAACTAGAAAATTAGACGGATAAATGTGTGGATTTTACCGTAGAGCTTTAGAGCAAAATTTGAGTTTTCTCCTTTCAATCGCTACGCTTTAAAGATAATAAAAATAGGACACATATCGATAAACCGGAGTAAATCCAGAAAATTTTGTTGGAGTAAGTGAATAAAATAAATTACTTAAAATACTTCCGAGAAGTTCCAAAATGATTTCGATCTGTTCGTTTACTTTTCGTTATTACCGTAATTATTTTTTTTTAATTAGCTGTGCATCCAAATTAAGTAACTTTTTGAATTTACAAGATGGAAATTATAACACATTACACTTTATTTTTTTTTAACCTTTGCCCCTTACAACACTTCGTTAAACAAATTTTACCAGCTATTTCTGCAGACGGACGCTTAATTTCGCAATTATTTTTGATATTAAAGAAATCTACAGATTCTCTACGTTTGGATCTCGGGATCATTGTTTAGACTTGCAAATGTGTCTGACGTCTGGTAAGCTCACTTCAAATCAAAATTCAAATAAAAAAAAATCAAATTCAAATCATTGTAAATCGTGGAAAATTGGATCTAACAAGCAAAAGGTAAAACTGTAAACACTTTAAATATACCCATAAAAACAACAGCAACAGTATAATCTCTGGATGTGTTTGGTGTTAGGATCTGTAAGAACTTTGCCCTTGTGTATTTTGTTATAAACCTGCTATTCCGCGTTGTCCGTCGTGCAAGCAATATTTGTATTTTCAACACTTCTGCACTGACTACCATTATTGCAATAATTACATAGCATAATTCCCTAGCAGCATGGACAAGTGGCGTAACGTTCCGATCGCGTATCGCTTGGCTTAACTTTGGCAGCGATATGGGCATTACGTGAAAGTACACTATTGGCTGAACATTGGCTCACAACCGGGCCAACCATATACTTTGGTCGTGCAGCGACCTTTAATGAACATTCCCTGAAAATTAGGTCACTATTGTTTGCCTACCGTGACGTCACATGTTTGCAACGCTTGGCAACTGATCTTCAACCGACGATGCACCGGCTGAATTGCTTCAACATCGACTTGCTTATGTCACTCAAGTATTTAATGCGAAAAGTAGTTTGATTATCATTTCCCGATTGTCGACCAACCCTTAACTGATTTCACCGACCTAGAGCCAATGGGTACCCAATGTTAGAAAAGTGCCATTGATTTTGTATACTTTACTGACACTCTATCGACCGTGGCTAACCTTACGGATATTACGCCAACCTTACGAGGTTGGACCAACTGAAGGCCAACCATCAGTGCAACTACTTATTTTAATTATTTATTTTCCTATTTAATAAAGATGTTAGCGTTGACGCAAATTCTTCGAAGATACGGAAGGAAATAAATGTCGTTGCGGTTAATAAACTTTACTCTTTCGTAATCTTAAAAATTACACGTCACGAGAAACAAATCTATACCTGTGTGGTACGTGCTCAAGTACTTCTTCGTAAACTCCAAGACAAGTGCATTTCGGTAATCTTGGTAATTGAAAATTTCGTCTTTGTTTACCGTCCGTATAACGTTTCTCCGTCTCAGAGAGGACCATTAGCTAGATTTCCATTCAATGAAGTTTCCGCAGTTTGCTACATACGTATTGTTAAGTCTGCTTAAACTTTTATAGCGCCATTAAAGATTCCTTTGTATTTTATTTGAATTTAATCACGAAGAAAGTCGCAGCGAAGCAGCGCCAGTTGCGAGCAGCCAACCCAGAGCAATAGAAACGGAAGCACTAGATACTTCAACTCAAACAAACGAAATAACGTTTTAAAACTAAATAGTTGCAGCAACCACCCAGTAACGGAACATCTGGATCGGAAAAGCAGGAAATTGAATTTTCCAAGTCAAACCATGCAAAGTTGGCGTACCTGCTAACTCGGTCGATCGTTGCAATAAACCTCCGATAGCGGATCACGACGAAAGAAATATGCACATTGCTTTCATTGCTACATCAATAATACAAATCTTACTTATTTACTGTGTAAAACCAATATCCCGTATGCATACAGGATGCTCCCCCGTTGTTAGATAATAGATCAGCAGAGTATTTTTGAGACAAAATCTCGCAAAATGCATAACTTTCTAGATAAATATTCTGATTCTTTTACAATATTTGAACACGACTAAGCGCCTTATGAGTTGCCTTCTGCGGCGTTATGTTATTGTATACGAGATATGGATGTCATCTCTACACACTAGAAACCAAAGGTCAGTCGGCAATATAGGTTATTCCTGCACCAAAGAAGGCGAAGACGATTCCATCAGCCGGAAAAGTTGCGGCAATGTTTTGGTAATCACAAGCCATAATTTTTATTAATAATTTATTACTCGGGGAAGGGAAAGGCAATCACTGGGAGACTTACTGAACCGATTCTAAACTGAATTAAAGACAAAAAGGCCCTACATAGCGAAGAAAAAAGCTCTCCGTCATCATAGTAACGCCCTGATCCATTCATCAGCAATTGCGACAGTAAAAATTAGACCAGTTGCGGTACGAACTGGCGCCCCATCCACCATATTCGCCAGATTTCGCACTCTGCTGACCTCTTTCTTTTTCCAAACTTTAAAGAAAGAGAAGAGGCGTTCACATCGAAGGGATCATTGCCGAAACAGCGGCCCACAGAGTGCGACAAATGCTACTATTTGGATGGTTTAAAAAGTCGCATCGTTGGACTAAGTGTGTAGAGCTAAAAGGGAATTATGTAAAGAAATAAATTTTCTAAATGGAAAATAATTACGTTGCCTTGCTTGTCACGGGTATTTTCCACACCGCCCTCGTGCTTTAATTGCCAACTTTGTCTAGCTGGTGTTACCAATAAAGATTTATTATTATTATTATTAAATAGCTAAAATCTGTTATAACCATTTTATTTCTAATAAAAGCTAAAACATATTAGCGTTGATGACGAGGACATACAGTACCAGAATGAGTAACGTAGAGCACTTCACCCTGTCTAATATTGCGCTCGCATTCAAAATTTCAATTTTATGCGAACGACCGCTGACGAGTGGAAGAACCAAGCCGAGACGCGCTACCACAGTCGTGTTTATCTTTTAGAAGACGACGATAAGTGAAAGAGCACATGCAAGTATAATAATATCCCGACGAATTCCAATATGTAAACTTCAATATTGTCCTCGGGCTGACGCGAAAAACTACATATTCCATTTTATCAGAAGGTCGCCTCTGTGTATGCAGATCGATTGTTGTATATTGGAAAATGTGCTCTGCATTCGAATGTCCGATCTGCATAGCAGATATGGAATAAATATGTTTCCTACGTCGTTAGTAAATGTATTTGTTACGCGATGCTATAACGGCATCGACAATGGGGACCACTTGGCGATGACCTCGGTCTAGTAATCGTTGCAATAACAGCTACAACGAAAGAACATCAAAATAATTCGTGATAATCCGATATTTTACATTCCCGCTTCCACTCCGACATATACAATAACAAAGCAATATCTTAGGTCCATTTGTAATTTGCAATAATTTAAAAAATTTTCTGCAAGTGCCATGTGCCCATGGATGGAGTTGATAAGTTGTGCAAATTTTCTGTATAACAGTCAAATTCTATTCTTCACGGAGCACGTACCGAAAAGCTAAAGCAGACCTTCGATGAGCCGAAAGACGTAGAGGTCGCTAAATCGAATTGGAAGGGGTGTGGCCCCAGTAAAAGCGAACTTAATAAAATGGGATTTCATAGATGAAAACGATAACAGATGCCATTGCGGTTTGGTTCAGGGTATGGAACATTCTGGTGTGCCCTAATTGTCACAGAAAATCCACCTTAGACGACTTGTGTCTCAAAAGGAGAAGAATATTGCCGCGGATGTCTTCATTTCGATGCTCAGCCTTTTCAAAACGGCAACATTTGACGGTTTCTTCGTTTCCTTTTATTTTACTTTCCTACTTCAATCTAATTGTAAAAAGTAAAGACAACAAACGACAATTCCAAAGTTATCACAATCCGAACGAAATTTTAAATTGCGACTGAAAAAGGTATTAACCCAATAAACCCCCGATAATCGATTTGCAATTAGCATTCAAGTGAGGTGTGATGACAACGCTCGGCTTGCTCAGAGCCTCCGAAAACCCTCCTATTTGCTCATCCCCGCTATAATCGGCGCATCCTTTCCTTTAGCCCGTCTCCTTCTCGCAGCTGCCGTACCTTCCTCGCGACGACACCGCACGCCTCCACCCTTTTACTCTCCCTTTCCTATCCGTTAACCCGTTCGCCGGATCTGCTCTGGACCGCTAATCGCGTTAACTGCGGTGCAGCTCTGTAGCCGCAACAATATAGCGAGTCTTCCGTTTCTGGCCGCTTGCCCGAAATTATACCGCTACCGCTCGTCCGTTCCCGGGGTTGATCGAACCTGGGCGACAAAGAAAATGGGTTTTTTGTTTCTCCCACTGGAGGAGGCCGCGGGCGTAGCGACGTTCCAAAACGTTTGTATATTTGCAAAACAGACGCTCTTTTTGCGTAACCGTCTAATGTAATTAATTACGGAAACTCCCGCCGTTATCGATATCGTCGCGGCCCGGCCGGGTTTATTGCTTATTTGTGGGAAACGTGCGTCAATACCTACGTATTTCGTAAATACCTATTTCGCAAGGCGCGGGAAATATTCTGATCAGTTATTGATTATGTCCATGTGTAATAATTATTGGGGTCCGTTAATTTTATTTTCTTAAAATGCATTAAAAAACGTATATATTATACACACTTAGTTGATCAATAATGATAGCAAGGACTGTGGCGTGTGGAAATACAACCAAACACGAGTTACCTGGATGACAATTAGACTCAAAGACACAAATTTAATTAACGCCTTCTCACTTCTTTATTTCATCGCGATAGTGATTGCTTCGACCGCCGTAAATTTTAATAATTTTACCTTTCTAATAATACTTTGATGACGAAGCACAAACGAAAACCGTTGAGTGAAGGAATTGGCGCACATTATTGGTCGTCAATTCAGATATACATGATTAAATAAATCACACGCTTTCCCGTCTAGTTCCACAACTTCAATGTAATCATTGTCCTTTTCATGTTTCAGCCACCAAGTGAAATCTCGATGGTTCTCCAAATATAACGAGTTTAAATTAATATCTTCGTATAAAATCATGAATATAAAAAATATCCAGGGTGTTTCATTTAAAATATCAAAGTTGAAGGTAACTTCCAGGTAAATCGGAACTCAAATTAAAATACCCATGTTTTCTGTAGTCCTCATAATAAATTACCTACAAGTACTAAATTTCATACCAATACCAACATTATTGCTGTTCCCAAACTTTTACTCATCACTGTATAGATTGGCTCGCAAAGAATAAAATCTATTCTAACAAATGCAGACTACATTTTTGTTCTACTTCTTTTTTTTCACCAAAGATCAGTTAGTAACTCGCTCATGAGAATACTTGAATGCAATTGTAAAAAAATAGCACTATGATGTAGTTTATTGTTTAATTGTTTAATACAGTAACGACGTAATTCCAGAAACTCTATATACATAAAATATAACGATCAAGTGATCGTTCTACATTTGATCAAATGTGGCTTAGTTTCTAAGAGATAGCAAATATGCATATACAATTACACAAAACAAAGCAAGGGCGATGTTCAGCATATGCTGTTCTAACACATTACCCTTCTTTAACTTAAATCTAATTTAAACTGGGAAAAAAAAATGTAAACTAAAATACAACAAACAAAATGTAAGGTGGAGCTAGTTTCTTTTAGAAAACGTTTCATACACATTTTGAAATATTCTGGTCTTAGTAAAATTTTATGTGTTAAGCACGGTGAACGTAGTTTCTATCTAGGCTCCAAATTCAACCATCTAGTTAGTTAGGTCAGGACCGTACACCGCATCACAATACGAGATTTTAGATAAAATAAGTTAGAAGACTTAGTTCAGTGCTCAATATACCCTTAAAACCATATAACCTTTTAAAAATATTTAGAAATTCTAATTAGAAGATTAAAGTGTTCAGAAAATTCAGAAGTATCAGACTAAGGTTTCTACAACTATCAAAGAATGCCAAGACATTTTCTTCAACCTCAAAAGCTACTCTAGGCCTAGCAACAACAATTGTGCGATATCAGCATTAATTTTTTCAACATCGTCAAGGTTAATGGAGGTAATGTAATTGGCAACCAAATGGAAGAATTGAGAATATATGTGCACCTTTTTCCAATCTCTCGATCTAGACAAAAATATTTGCCGCTAAAGTGCAGCTATAGATATTTTTAATAAACCTTGAACATTGACTCTCAGACAGCTGGTGAATACGAATGAAATAAGGAATTGCGTTATTTTTGTGTTTGGAGATTTAAAGAACAATTGTATCTATTAGCCGCTCGAGAAATTGTATATTTTTATAGCGTGTTCGGTTTTAAGAGGCAATATATCGTACACGGGGTTTTTGAAAAATATGTGTCATTCGTGATATGTAAAATGAAACAAAAATACTAATTGTAAATCAATTGTTTTGGTAACATTAGTTTATTTAACTATAGTTAACAAAATAATTCAAATTTCTAAAACAACAAGAGAAGTAAATACAACATTATAAAGAAGGAAAACATAATTATAAATTTGATAGATCTTTCTTGGTTACTGGAAGCCAATGTGAGAAGATAAGAGACGTCTAACATTTCGACAACATTTATGTCATCTTCCTTAGAAACTACAATTCACAATTAAGAAGAATAAATATGTTTGCAAATTATTATGTTCCTTAAATTTTGTGTATAAATTTCTTTTGTTATTTATTTTTTTTTGTTTATAAAATCAATTAAAAATTCTAGTTAAGAAATTGTAATTAAATTTAAACATTTCACGTTATTAGAAAAAAATCCTTTTCTCAAACTACAATTACAACATGATTTATGTTCTTTGTTACTTCGAAAAGGTAGGTGATTTCAACGTCGCCCTATACAGAGTGTCTCACCTGGAACTGCATTGATCAATAGATAAAATATACATCGGAAAATTCCGAAAACTTGGTAATATGCTATAGCCTATGTGTACTATCGAACTAAAATATTTTTAGTAATTTTACACTTCCGGTTATAGCAGAAGTAGTTCTCAGTATTGTGGTTTTAAACAGAACATCCTACATTTTTGAATCTGTAAAGACAACTATGTTGCTATTTCTAACCATATTTGAAATATTTAAATTTTTTGAACATTTTGGACGGATGGACAAGTGTATGTAAACTTTTATAGCTGTGAAGGTGTAACGTGAAAAATTGAAATTTTGTAGAACTATCGACCATGTAATATTACAACCCGAATGAATAAAGCGATATGAGGAGCATGCGATTGCTTCGCTGCTTGCTAACTACAAAAACAGAAACTGTTATGAAACACGGTTAAACGAAAAATAAAAAATTTTAAAAACTTTTGAAAGTGCATTTTTGTTGTATTTTTTTTTAAGAGAAATTCGATGACAGGAAAAATAGATGTATTTAATAAATTAAGTGTTTACACTTTTTACGTTAGAAAGTTTAATCGTAATTATCGGACATCCTGTATAATGTTCTCGAAAAATTTATTCGGATTATAATACTACCAGCGGCGCTGGGTAAACAGGCTGCGTACAGTGATTCGACTTGCCGTTGCATAGTACAATGTGCACAGTATGCAAGGAAAATACAAGAGCGAGTCGAATCACTTTTAGCGGCCTCCCATTTACGTCATCACCCACCGCCGCTAAATACTACCCTAAATTGTCAACAGTTCTGCAAAATTTCAATTTTCTGAATTACACACTTATACACACAGTTATAAAAGGTCGCACTTGTCCCTTTGTCAAAACTTTTCAAAAATGCAAATATTTGAAAAATGTTAAGAAATAGCAACATGTATGAAACAAACCCTAAAATTGACGTAGGAATTCTGAAATGTAATAATATAGAGGTGTTCCATTTACACTAACAAAATTGGCAGCTACTCCCGGTATAACCGGAAATTTAAAATTATTAACAAAATTTTTGGTTCAATAGTACATACAGGTTATTGGATATTGCAAAGTTATTCAATGTATTGTATACCGTTGCATATATCGATCCATGTAGTTCTCGGTGAGACAACCTGTATATATAATGCTTAGGTACCAATGAGAAACATTAAAAGATTGCCCGTTCTATCTAATTTCGAAAGAATATTTTTACTTACGCCGGATAATCCGTATAATCGCGATTGGGAAAATTTACTTGCTTCGCTGTATCTCACAGGAACTGAGGTTTTACTTAATAATTTACGTTTATTATTTATTAAAATGTCTGTTGGCTTAAAATATTTCTCGCAGACTAATTTATGTCTTAACTTATCGATGTCCATCATTACAATATTAATATTGCCGCAATTTCGCGTCCACTCTTTCGCTCTATTCCCATCTTTCACAGGAAATTCGAAAAAACTTATATTCACTTATCTTTTTTATTATTTTTGAAGCAATTTACATAAATATGATCCGCGGTAGTCATCTTTCTGGAATTGCTATATTAAACCCTATCCATGCTACCACTACGCTAGCTCAAGAGAGACTGAACGAGCTCGGTTTTATGGGATTCGAAAATCTCGGTTCCCATTCGACTTGATGCGCCATCTACATGTCGAACGCTGTTTTGGTTCCTCTTATACTTATACGGTTGCGTCTCTTTACAATTCCTTCACTCAACGCGAAAGCTCTTATTTTTAGGAGTAGCATAATGCAAGCGGTGCAGGGACGCAACTGAAGCACTGATTCTATGCTATTTTTCATCTCTTGGAGCTATGAAAACGAGCTTACCACACCAACGGAATTTTAAATTTGAACGAGTGGACACACTGAACTCACTATGCGTGATATATGCGTAGATACTGTGAATTATAACTACACTACAATATATTATAAAAATTAAAAGCAGAGTTGACCTAAGGCGTAATTGTTGTCATAATTGTTCAAAGTTACTCTTTCTACAAATAGTCAAAGAAAATATATTTGAATTTGACCCAGTAATACCTTTTAACTTTTACGAAGTGTTAGGAATTGCTAGGCGAAAAATGAGGAAAAATAGTAGCAAGTCGTACAACAATTCCTTTTAATTAAATATCTCCAGTAGAGCGCATTTTACGTAATTATGCATCCCGACACAAATTACAGGTGCTTATAAAATTTGAACTGATGGAAAAGAAGCATGAAAGACGGAAAACGTTAAATTCGCTGCGCCCGTGATTCTTAGCTTCTAATTGTCTTTCTTAATTAAAATGAAACTGCAGCAGCATAAAACTGCGATGTGCATAATCCTTACGTCATGATAGCGTCTCTTAATCCTTCGGAACGAGTTTTATTACGGCGAACGACGATCTTGTATAGTAGTCGATTGCTACGTTCCTGTCTCGTTTCTATAATTTAGGCGAACGACAAAAGACGTTCGTCATTTTCATTTGTTCCCGTCGTTATCCGCGAAAGCGGAATATCTTATTGGTGCGGACGGAGCCGTTGTTGAACGACGTTATCGCGCACCAAATATTAAAACTTTAAAAGTTCCATGTTAATGAAGGGCCGCCGTCGCTGGAACTTCTCCTTTCGGCAACTCTTACGAACGAAGGTAATTTCGAAATGGGAAACAATGAGGTGGTTCGTAAATTTTATTTATGTTCGAAATAACGTTGACAATTAGGAGGAATCTTCGCCGTGCAGTCTTAAGGAAATGAGGCGCGGTTAGGGAAGGTACGATCGCTTAGTAACGAATGCAATTAAATAATGAGTGTGCGTGCTTTAGTAATGCCTTGGAATACGAGTAGAATTGAATATTCTCGTTATTACTAAAAATTCTTTCATTAGTAAATACGGGCATTTAAAATGTACGAAGATATAGACTAAGATCCTTAAAAAAAAACGATTTTTGGGAAGTACAAACCAAAACACTCCGAATAGGATTTAAAGGCACCTTTCTAACATGGCTTTTCTAGCAATTGCTAAGGTATCAGCATACTCGGCACCACGCGACTAAATAATTAATTAAATAAATATTTTGTGTAAAATTAAAAATTTAAAATTTTTGTAAAATTTGTATGTTTGATACTGCTTTTATAAGTGTAAATAATGTGCTTTCAATAGTTGAGTGTAGGCTTTCACGACCGTAATCCATAGTAGAAATGTCTTTCGGGTGAT
>LR736875.1:6426813-6497857 GCA_902654985.2 Oryctes borbonicus
TGCCGTTTAGAAAGCAACGACGTAAAGACATTCCTCGAGCAGTTCTTGAACTGCTTAACATGAGATGGTATGGGCAAGAACGCTTTACGGTACTGCGCATGTACAGGGTTGCCATGATGAATTAGCAGAACACATCAAAAAATGCCTAGAAATAATGACCGACAAATAATGGTAAAATAGCTTCCTGGTGGAATTGATGAAAACATTTACGCAAAAGCGGTACAAGGAGAAAAAAAGCGCAGCAACCACGGACATATTTCTGCTTCCCGGGCGTCATCATAAAAAAATGTTACTCGTATGTATTTCTAGTTTGGATGCGATTTTATTAGCTCTAATAATAATAATAATAATAATAATAACAATAATAATAATAGTTTATTGTCCAAGGGCTACCAGTTACAGGACAACATTTTACAAAAAATACGTGCAATACTAAGAATAGTAATTGAAGACAAAATAAAAAACAGTAAAAGGAAAAAAACTCAAAACTCATTAATTTTACTAAAAAAATATATCATTATAGAATGTGTCGGTTATACGGCACATAGAAGTAATGGGAGAAAGGGATAACAGAATTGTTCGAGGTGTGGGAAGGGAGAAAGTAGGAGAAGAACGTGAAGATGTGCGAGGAACTAGAAAATTCAAGGAAGAAAGCAAGTCGCGACAATCAAGGACGTCACGCACCAACTTCCAGGCAAAACGTGCACTCTGTCGCTCCCGACAAGAAACCGCGGTGTGCATCCCATGTCGATCGAGAAGAGCACCATAATCGATGTTCCGCACTGGATAAACTCCATCGATCTTGAAGTATCCTTCAAGATTGAGAAATCTCCGTTGAATCTTCTCAATTTGGAGTTGTAGATAGATGTAGTGCGGTGACCAAACAGGTGAAGCATATTTGAGTTTGCTTACAACAAAGGTATAAAATAAAGTTTTGAAATTCTCAAAGTATCTGCACGTGCGCATTACGAAGCCTAAAACTTTCCATGCGGAAATACAAAGATGGTTGATATGCGACCCAAAGCCCAAACGACTATCAAAAATAACTCCAAGATCGCAAAATTCATTAACTCTCAGAAGTGCTTGGCTGTTAATGGAGTAAGTGGAAGGAATTGAGTTAAATTTCCTTATGAATAACATGTGGCAGCACTTGTTCACACTCACCAGCAGCTTTGAAGAGGCAAACCGGGTGATCGTATTAAAGTTACGCTGTAGCCCAATAATGCCATTCCAGTTCTTAATAGGCATAAATATTTTTAAATCACCTGTATAAACTGGTACAGGGCAAGATACAGAAGCAAATAAATCATTGACGTAGAGATTGAATATCACATCAACTTGTCCTTGCGCGTCAAGATGCTGGCTAATAAATTGGATAATCGACACAAGATTGGTAACTGTTGATCTTCCTCGTACGAAACCATGCTGGTGTGGTGAAATATAGGGTTTTGTGTGATAATATATGGTGGAGAAGAAGACCTTGGCAAAATTAGACAAAATCGCGATTGGTCTATAATTATCCACTAGGTTCTTCTCTCCCTTCTTAAAAACTGGAATTACTCTGACCCGCTTCCAAAAAGAGGGGAAGGTACAGGTCCGAATGGAGCAGTTAAAAATCATAAAAAATAAACCGTTTAAAAAAAATTAAGACATATATCAAAAGCTTGGTTAAAAAATAACTGGAGAATTATTCGGAAATGAATTATATTTTATGCTAAAATCGAACACAAAACTTGTGGTGTCAGATGATCATTTGGTTCAAACGGATCTAAAGTTAATATTGTATTTAGTATGTCGCAACCCATTTCACTTTTTTTTTATTAGTTGTAGTCTTTCAGTTATTATTTTTATTTTTCTTCTTCTGCATCCCTTCCTATAGGTTTTCTACAGGCTAGACCGAAAGCGAACGGGCACCAAAGCTACACAATACTTTCCTAATTAAATTATAGAATAGTTGACCGAATTCTGCTAAGACTAAACAAGATATTTTAAAAGCTTAAAGTAGAAATTAGAAAATTAGTTAAAATTTATTAAAAACGCAAAAAAAAATTAAAAGCAACGTTTGAAAAATTTGCTGCTTGATTTCGCTTTGTTGTATTTGAAATTAAAGGTAAATACAAATACAAGTGACAATTCGGGAAATTTTTCTTTTATCATCTGGGCTTGTCGTCTGCAGATGACGGATAGAATCGTCGCCCGATGAATCTACCCGTTCGGTACAAGTAGCGGTGCGGTATGTACCTATTTTAACCGAGTTTTCACAGAAAGGAAACAAACTCATATCCAGCAGCGATAATAAAATTTAAATATTCCGTTCGTCGGAAACGTGTAGGCTTCGGGTATTTTGATGTCATGTCGCCTCAACTTTTATAACCCAGCGGTGTGAGACCGCTGCGGATCTTGCTTTATACACACAGTAACGCTCCGGCATATATTTGTGATGCACACACCATCTAGCGCGCACACATTTCATCCGCTCTTCCGCGAATGTCGACCGTCTCAGATGTTCTCCGTTCCTTTTACTCACCTCGTCTGAATTATTTAGTACCCGCTTATTACACCTGCACCAGTTTCCTATGTATCAAAGGTCATGAATGATTGAACGGGCAACCATGATTTCGAATGCAGTGATTCTTTCGGCGAAAATACGAGGAAATGTTTATGGAAATGAAGCAAATAACGGCGGAAAGCCGTAAATATTTTGTATCACAGCGAGCTGCCTCTCGAGCATAACTTTCGGCATTCCGTACTTTTGAAATGAACTCGCTTGCATTCTATCGTTCTAAGATTAGGAACTGAGAAGAATACAGACGAGATTATGAAAAATATAAGAGCGTAGTATTAACGGAATGATCCGGAAGATACGAGTGAATAAGTAGAACAACGGATGTATAGCCTTTTGGTAAATTGTTTCCATGCATTAACAAAAAAAAATCGCACCTAATATTTCTTGCTAATTGTAACAAATCTTCAGTTGGATGCAATAAAGTGTTTAAAATGGCCTGTAGTTGACAATGCGATTGGTAACTGCTTAATGCGCAAATGCGAACAAATTTTGACAATTTACCATGCCTAAGACTGCCCAGAAGGAGCCTGGCGTGAGTGTTGATATTGACTAGATATTGTCAGCCAAACAATCTTCTTCAGGACGAAACTAGCGCCAAGAGATGCCAAGTAAAAGAGAAAACAGTGGATCACTTCATTTGAAAGTGCCCTGCGTTGGTGTCAACCAGGAAGACAGTACTATGTGAGCAACCTTGCCACCACTGAGGTGCTTCCTTTGGGAAACATCCTAATCTATGCAATGGCTTAATTAACGACCCAGAGGGCTCTCTAGCATGAAGTGGAGATGTTCACCAATAATAGCAATGCCTGCAGCATAAGGAAAGGCATCGCACCTTACAAATTGCTTAATATCCAAAAGCATTCAATTACAAAAATTGTTAGCTATTGTTTCCATATATTCTCGTTTTCTTCTTATAACAAACATAGTAAAGCAGAAAACTTCGATGTGGCCAATAATTTTAACTATAAACATCGCTTCATCGGAAGTTGCTAAACCGCCCCCAGTGGTTAGTTCTTGTTTTTTTACTCTACAAAGCCGTAAGCCATAAGCAAAACAAAAAGAAAATATCAAACACCTTTAAAAAAAGCAAACCTCTCATACAAGCATCAAGTTTACCAGAGCCAACGTTAAATTGAAATTTCAATTTGACGTAAGGCTCAGAAGCAGCTTAAATGTCTCATACCTCTGGCTACCAAATATTTCTTCTACCGTAAGAACGAGGAGAAAATTTTACGGCTTGATCATCTTACGATGTTTCTTTTTATTTATTTCGTACCTTTTGCCAGCCTCTGTTTATATTAAAAAGCGTAGACCTTGTTAAACGTAAGAAATGAATTTTTATTGTTGGTAATATTCTGATTATTTACTTCATTCGAAGAAAATGTAAGGTATGTGGGATTTCTTGATTAATGTTTCATTATCGTAATTTAGGGCAATAAAGGTGAAAGTAGAAAGAACAGCATCAAGATAATTCCACTTTAAAATATTAGAATAAATATCTCCATATTTTGTTTTTAATGAACATTAAGATTATCATTTGGTCTTAATAAGTATCACTAGCTTTTCCAAAGCTGACAATATATCCTCCACAGAAATAAATATAAAATGATAAGGTTACTTTATCTATAATAAATAATACTTGAATTCTTTATGAGCATTAAAGCTAGCGTTGTATTTCCAATAGCAAGAAACCATTAAGATAAGCATACACAGTGGCATTAATCATTAATATCATTATATTCTCTCTTCAGAATGTTGTGTTAAAGCACCGGTTTATATAGAGCTGTTTTCGAGCCTGATTCCAACAGCATAATATCTTTATCAATTTTAGGCGTGGGACAAGAAACTACATTCGTTCAAGTAAAAAACGGACAGTCCCTCAGCAATTTCTGTAGAAATCTTCCACAGATGCCATCCCTTCGCGTGTTCAAAGCTATGTCTTTCCAGTAGTTCGTCCTGTGGAGTACCTCTTTCAAGAAAAGTGCCATCAATCTTATGTGAAAAGAATTTCGGAAATTCTTGATGGATACGATCTAGATTTAGAAAATCACAGGGATATAAAGAATATCAAATCAGAACCGCATATTCTAGTTTGTTCAATACAAAAGCAAGTATAACAACGATCTTACATGTGAAATAAAGAACAGATACTCGTAATGTGCGAATTAAAGGTGAGATCTGATAATCTGGTAAGGCAGCATAAGAGACGAAGGAGAACGGGCATTTTTCAATATTCGCACCATTTCGTCCGCATATCTTTAAAGTGTCTTTACGTCATCAGCTGATGGTATTTATGAAAAGGTTTTAATATCATCTGCATAAGACAGTAGGTAAGGGTGAGTAAGCAATAGCTAACGGTGATTAAGCGATCAGACGGCAAATTGGAATTTCTTCTATTTAAGCTCTTCACTAAGTTTTTGAAAGAATAATTCTGCCGAAATACCAATTTGGTTTTCGTTTCAGGTACAGCTGCACTACTGTTTTAGCGTGCGTAACAAACAATATCTTAAAGGCATTTTCTGAGGGAAAAAATGTTTAATCGTTTTGAACTTTGGTGTCGATGGACTTCAGTAATTTTTCTCTTTCTATGGTTATGTATTACATATTCCATACACAGCATCACAGCAGGTTGTTTTAAATGAACAACGCCGCGATACCGTTTTTCTTACTCTGATTATCAGATTCATTTGTTTAAAGTATTCTCTCGTATTAGCTAGTATTGTTCGCATGAGTTCACACATATAGAGATATGAAATCTAAGTTTTACATTGATCAAGAATGATTAGGGAAACGTTGATCCAGTAACAGAGGTCAATATCAGTCGATGCTGTGCTGGACAGTCGTCACACTGAAATATTATTCGCTGACACAGGGTGAGGGAAACACCGTTTAAAAGGATTTATTGCTTAAAAGGTGTTCATAGATTTCATAGATTCCGCAAAAAAAAGTGTCTAATAAAGATTTCTTGAAAATCAAGTTAAAGGACTACATTTTCGAGAAAGCCACAAAAATCTTAAAAACCATCGAACATTGCATAATATAAATATGTTGGGGCTAAATATGCTTCTTAGCTTCTGTATTATCACGCCTCTGATGAAGTTACCGAATTACTTGTTGCTTAGTTGTTAGTGCACTTCTGTTCACTTCTAGTGTGCGAAAGGTTGCCCCACATTATCATCTGTAATAATAATAATATAAGCGGGTAATAGTTAACTGTATCTGTATTTATCCGCATCTGATGTTAATATGATGAAGCTACAAATTAACGAAGACCAGAAAAAATTCTGTGACAAATTGATCCATCAAATCCTCCTCTCGACCGATCAAGGAATGCTTGTTGACTTCTACGTACGTTGTCGTTTCAATGTTAGCTATCTTCTCCTTCAAGAGGTTCTTATTGCTGTCAAGACACACATTTACGTTCATAGATGGCTGTTTGATGTTACTACTAACACCAATCGCTTAAGCGAATACAATATATTCAAAACTCATGCCAGAGAATAATTTATTGTATATCTAGAACTGGAAATACGTCACATTGATTTCTTTTAGCACAACTTTTAAGCAGCGCCCTCAACTGCTACTTGCAATTAGTATCTCGATAAGATTTGATTACTTGATGCATTTTCTTTTATTCTTGTTTGCTAGGCTTTGAGAAGAACTGCTGTTATGATATTAGTCTTACATACATTGTAATTATTGTTACTTTTGATTTTCTTATAATTTTGTATGTTTATTTGCTAATACCAATAAACTTACTACTAGTAAAACTTGTTCGCAAAAGTAGTATTGACGAATGGCTTTTTTGTTTCAAAAATTGTCTTTAAGCTCAAATTTAAGTACACCTACTAGCCAAAATATATAGAAACTAGCGATTTCTTTTCGAACGTTTTTTTTTTGTTTTCTTTGCTTGAAATAAACCTCCTTTCTAATTTAATCTAAGCAAACGCCAAGCAGCAGCCCACGTTTCTCAAGATTTCTACTAAATTTTATATTTCTATACTCGACCGAAACAAAAAAAAAATATATCCATTTGAAACGCTGACCAGCAATTTGATTGCGCGCACAACAAAGCAAAAGGAAAGAAGTACATATTGACTATTTTGATTTCAGGTCAATTTTTTCCCCATGGCGTGCATCCATGGGACCGGTTTTTACAGATTTCGCGGTCCGTTGCTGTATACGCACGGTTCGATAGGGAATAGGGAAGCAATAAAAATCATATGGGTGTTGGGTACCGCAAACCACAACGGACCCCGACAGAAACCACCACATGCGTCTTTAGTAGACACGGGAAACAGCGACCCCAGTCGGCGAACGTCATAAACATTGACAGGGCAAAGCCGGCTGTCTTGAAATTGCGTTATTTTACTATCTCCGGCCGACTGGATGGATATTATGCCTCTTTTATATTCCGACTGAGCGCTATTGATATTCGGCCTGAACTTGTTTTGAGGTTAAATCCGAATATTTTCACGAGTTTAGACAATTTTGTTTTGCAGTATTTCAAACTGACGGCCAGTTTTCGAATTTTCTTTCGTTTAAAGGGAACCAGTTGGAATTCTTAATATATCGCTGTGGGAGTTGTAATATATGGCGGAAGAAAAATTGTTTTTCGAAACCGGACGTATTTTATATTTATGCATAATACATAGAACTTTCGTAACTAATAGCCCGGATACATTGCGGACGTATAAATACATATTAGGACACTTACACAAAGTTCTATTAAGAGAATACAGCTGAATAATACCCCAGTTGCCGTCTGTTGGCGCAACGTTGGCTCTCGATGTCGGGTATCACATGTATGAATGATCTAATTAAAGAAATTCTCATAACTGAAAATATTAATATCGATCTTCGTCAATTTCCGTTTACGGCTCGTCAGTGGACCTTGTAGAGGGTGGTAGCTGTCATTTATTTGCTTGGCGCGATAGCCACTATTCGATCCCTGCTACCTCTGCAAAACGTGGAACATTGTTACTTGCTCACTTTTATAGATGTCGATGTGGCAATTTATTTCAACATTTCTAGTGATGAGAGTATTTTTAAATAATATGCATTGTTGGTTTATTTTATTTTTTTATTTCATTTCCTTATTATTTGTCTTTTAGTAGAAAATCCTTTCTTTTCTTCTCAAACTTTTAAAAGAAAATTCTTACATATGAAATCACTAGTTATTTTTGCAGTAACATACTTCAATGGGTGAAATAGGCAACCTATAGGTGCATGTATTGGTTTTCGATAGTCAAATTTATTGCCTCACAGTGGCGTTCTGAAAGATCGCGTAATTTGAAATGCATTGTACGCCGACGTCTTAACAAAGGGAACCAATGTCTGCGGGCTAAGTGCATCGCAGCCACATCGGACGATAAATTGAGCGCACCAATCGAGATGGCACTTTTACGACGCCACCTCGCGGTTGACGCGAATGTATGGATGCTTAACAAAGTGTCGATGTGCATGGCAAATATAATTTGTTTCGGGTGGTTGACGGGAACGATTCAACCTAGCCCGAAGCGAAATATCGCTAAACTATGTTCTTCCGAGGAAGCAATATAAAATTGTTCCTCCGCGCTCCCGAACACCTCTCCCTTATTCCTGTCTTTTGACGAAACCGTTCGGTTACGCGAACTTTCGCCCGAACGCGAAAACATGATACAAGCAAATATTCAATATCGACAAAATAGGGGAAAAAAGAAGAAAATAGGAGCAAACAAGCCGGGGCGACGTAGACACACGCGGGTCGCGTCGTTTTGGGATCGGCATGCCAAGTAGCGTAATTCGGTTCGTGAAATACGCTCGAATTGAACAAATAAAGAAATTGCAATATATTACGGGATGGGCTTATATTGCTTTTTGCCTGTTGTTCTCCTGATGTTTCGCCAGTAAATATCCTAAATATGTCGATGTGATTTTCCATTCACCCTGTTATTTATTAGAACAAAGGAAATAGTTATGTGGAGATATATATGAGAATTTCGTAGATTCTAGTCTTTACATGCATGTAAGACTTACATTAGAGTTCGGTACTTCTTCTATTTATTATTTAGTCCCATAATTCAAGCCTGTTACTATTGTTGCGTGCGTATTTCATTATTCTATGTATTTCTTATTGCACAATTTATAAGATATGCACTACTATAGATTCTTCTTAACAGAGATAACAAAATACTCATTCGCCATTACATTTTTGTAGTTGAGTAAACGTCTTTATAATATAATATAATAAAAATAATAATAATAATCCATACCCTCATATCCCCCAACAGCTTTCGCCAATTACAGCGAGCATCGGCCGGTCATTATATTATTTATTTGGTTACTATTACGTCTACGGCGGTAGAGCGCATTAAGATATTTACCTTCAGCATTGGCCAAATGTGGAGCAAGAAAAACTATGAAAAGCCTTACTCCGAGAGTGACAAAGCTGGGGGTTCGAACCCGGTATCCTGTGGCTGCTAGCATAACATGCACCAGTCCCGCCGCAGAATCGTGCGTTTCCAAATTAATTAATTAATTTAATTCAAAATTCGAGACTATAGTTGTTGTACCTCGATAAAAAACGCCGAACCGCGAAATGTGAAGAATTCTTTTTCAATATCGCTTGCAAACTTTCCAATGCTTTGACGGATGAGCTTGAATCGAATAAGATTTAAAAGAAAGCTTGAAAACTTGTTGATTGATAGGAATTTTGTATTTGTGATGGTATTATTGTTATTATTATCATTATTATTATTTTTTAGATTCTGCCGAAACTAGTTCAAGTGTAAAGAGGATTTTCATGTTTTTATTTTTTAAAGAAACAATACATTTTTAAACCAGTTGCTAATCACAAGAATGCAACAATAAATCGTAAATCTTAACCGGAATAATTTTAGTATAGCATGTCAGACATTTCTGCAATTAAAACAAGCAACACCGCCTAATTTCATGGATTTTAAAATTTTTTATTTCTCTTTTGTTGGTAAATCAATCGAAGTCAAAATTAATATCGCGAATTGTAAAACTCTTCGCAATCGCTACTCCACGCTGCGCAACTATTCGACCGGAAAATTTAGCACGAAATTATTAAAAACGTTTCGTAGCACCTATTGTATTCATTTATTTATTTGTATTTAACGCCGTCGATTGCATATGTGTATAAAAAATTAACGTAGAAGCGATTTATTCGCTTGAGTGCCGTTTAATGTAATTTGATCGTTTGCAGGAATTTTATAAACAGAGGGAGGGTATCAATTAAAATTTATTGCTGTAGACAGCAATTTATACGTGCGATTGGGCTAATTCGCGATTATAAACAATTGTTAAAGTGTGCGAAACGCGCTTCGTTGGCAACAGAAAGGCGATGATTTTTTATTCATTTAGATATCTAAAGAAACAGAGGGAGCTATACATGCTGATTATTTTTTTTTTTTATTTATTCTATATTTATTATGTACCCGAAGAGAAATTGAACCTGTAATAATTGACAAATACTCTTTTTTTTTTACCTCTAGCACCGTTATTTAACCTTGCAGAGAAAAATGATTCCATCTTCTAACTAATGGCATATTTAAAATTGTTGTATGACGCTTTGGTTCTTTCTGATCATCGTCATCCTTCTCATCTCTTATCGGTGCCGACAACAGATACATCGTACCATTTTTCTAGATCTTGATAGAAACTTGGTCGAAAATTTGAATAGAAACCAGCGGCATATTTTATAAATTGGAGATGTGTTTTTACGAAGTTTATGTGAATTGCACCTTATTTATAACAGTGAATAGAAATAACAATAGCAATAGTCATAATAGAAAACAAAATAAGTGTATATTAGATAGCCTATTTATTAAGATGTAATTGCGCACGGTTTCCGGTTGTCTTAAATTATTACCAAGCTGTGGCTAACATGCATCTTGGATGGCTTAAACTTATTTTGCCCACATTCTATACTGCTACTTCGAGTGTAGATAACGATGGATTATTATTTATCTGGAAAATATAAGATTTACGTAAACATTGCAAAAGCACACCGTTTGTAAAGTATCCCATTGATTTTCATTGAAATCACTATTAACGTAAATACCACATAGCTCGATGAAGGATCCATTCTCAACCAAGCTTCTATCAAATTCTAGAAAAATAATAAATCTTATCAAATTAAAGGACACGACAATATAATTTAAATCAATTCTTCAATTCTTAGCCTTCCTTTCGAACCGTAAGGTACATATATATTCGGATCATAAGACACACCTTGAACCTCAAATCCTAATAGTGATTTAGTGATGGCACTAATTTCAATTTAGTTGTTGGTAGTCAGTTTACTAGTGATAAGTGCCTTGTTTCCAATACTTTTAATAGATTTTTTCAAGAAGAATCGGTCAAAATTTTATGTAACATCCCCATCTTTCTGAGTTGCCTGCATCTATTCCCAATTCAATATTTGTATTTCCTTTCACGGAGCCTGAGATAAAAATCATTATATTAAAATATAAAAAGGGAATGTGTCGATGAATTGGTGCAGCCGATGACTCTTTCCCTTGGAGGAATATGTACAATGAAAGCTTTTCTGGAACCACGCACTTATAATTCCATCGATAATAGCCAAATTATACGAGAACCTTATACAGTTATGTATTTCCAACGTAGTTATTCCCGCATTTCATCTGCATTCCACGTAAGACAAACTAACTTCTAAAGATGTGCACTTCGGCGAATTTAAAAGCATAAAAATCCAAACAAATCCCATTCGGTAGAGGCGACGCCGGAGTTACACCGGAATTTGAACAAGATATGTATTCTTAGATTCCGAAGTATGCCGCATGACGCGAATATTGATAGATATTTTCATAAATATTTTGCAAAGTTTTCCTTGTGCATAGACGAACACCGAACACGTCTTACTCTGCTTTTTCTCTTCACTCTGCCCGGCAGCAAATATTTCTTCTTCAGCATAACTACGGAATTGCGCGCCAGACGTTGACAAATACATTTTTAAAATGTGCGCACGAAAAAGCTCGAAGGCATTACGTAAACATGACATTCTTGAGCTTTTAACATATTCAAAATACACTCTCGTGCTTATTGATTGATTTTTGTTGCAGTTGTTGTTGCGCAAGATGTTCAGGCCGTAGAGGGCAAAAGCGTCAGCCTCCCCTGCGAGGTAACTCCCCCTGGACACGATAAAGTTTATATGGTTTTCTGGTTTCAATATGGTTCCGGCATACCGATATACAGGTAAGAAATCAAAGCATATATTTATAGACTTGAATGATATACTAACGAAACTAAACAAAATACTGGAACAGATTTTCTCGATGTGTACATACATGGTTAACTGAAAGGTATTCATCTCCATAAATTACGAAACAAATGTAAATTCAAAAAGAGATAATAAAAGAAATAATACGGGTGTTTCTCTCTCTTTGAAATTGTAGAATTGTGTAAATTTTGTAAATGGTGAGAAGACACACTTTTCAGTTAATGTAATAGACACCATAAAGTACCTTTTAAAAACAGCTTCGTATATACAGAGCAATCGATGAATATCGAACCAGGCACCACTGAAGCACCTCTCCTTTAAAATATACAAGGTATTCCGCATTCAATACAAACTTTGCCAAATTCAAACATCAGAAACTGCACCATATATTTTTTTCTGTATCCACCGTATAGGAAATTAATGGAAGTAAAACAAGTATATACGGTTAAATCCGAATCCTACATATGTATATCTCATCCAACTGGTTGCTGACGTTAGTATTATTTGGTTACCGCGACAATCGTGAACAAAACATATGGACACTGCTGTTCTTAACTGTTGATTCTAATTTTTTAACTTAAGCAGCTACTTACCAAACGATTTACACAAAATAGAATTAATACACATGATTTTGAATGAAGTTGAGGATAACGAAGGAACTCAGAAGTGCAACACTTAGTGTACAAGGAAAAGTGCAGATCAGCTTTTATAGACGATTGAGTAAATGTATCGAGGTGAAAGGAAAAGGTTCCCAGCGTTCACCGTCTTCTGTCTTAAGTATGTAAAATTATATTAGAGGGTGTATTGTAAAATTCCCGCCATATTTCAAATAATTCCATGTATTTGATACAATTTGATCATTCCGCATCACATCAACAACGATATCATCAAATGAAGTCGCCAAAATCATCAAAATATAAGAAATAATGGCAATTTGTAGTTTATTCGATGATCTCTGTTAAAATTGGGACCACACTACTTGATAGCGAGTAATACCATGTTATTATACAAAATACGACGTACGGGCACTTGTTCGTGCTTCCAGCGAGATAAGCAGCTGCAGCCAATTCAGCACAAAAAGATGCAAGGCAATACTTACTCACATACTTCTTCGAGAGCTCTTCCCTCTATTATCCCTGCACCGACTTTTAGTAATGTAGCGTCCGTCCGCAAATAGTTTTCGCTTTTTCCTTCGTTGTTCCTCAAATGCAGTTCAATTACTTTTGGAACGTAACTAATAGATAGCAACGATGGAAATTCTAAATAAACGCTGTCGTGGTTTTTCGCGCATTACTAAAGGTATTTGTGGACAACTTGAAAGGAGGTACATTTCAAGTGGAAGTATGGAACCCGTATGAAGTAGAGGAAGAAGCAATTTATATCATTTACGCGTAAGTTTATTCGGTCAATAAAACGAGGTTGTTGGTCTCCAATATTAGATTTAGACAAAGTCGAAGAGAACATGATGTAAATAAAAATGCGGAGCGGACAGAGTAATAGTAATTATATGAATAATCTCGAAAAACCAGACTGTATTACGTCAGCAAGTGGAATCCGTCCGGAAATCTGGAACTTAGTCAGAATGGGTGATCAATAATAAACTCTTTTTTTCCTAAATATCTATATTTCAATAACAACGAAGTACGTTAAATAATACGTTATTCTCTCGCTTTCCCCATTTCCGGTTCCAATATTAACAATAATATTCCCTATTACTTCTTAGTATAAGATATTCTTTTGCACTGTATGGCCCAAGATTTATACGTTAAGTTTTTCAATACATAGATACTACCTGTTGGTTTTTGCAGCTTGCGACAAATTGTAAAAAAAAAACTAAGCTAACATACGTACACTGGCCGCAATTAGAAACGCACCACCAAAAAAATTTTTGCAAAGTAACATGTGAAGGCAATTCAACAAAAGAAAATCTCGGGGAGCGGTCCTTCTGGGTGCGCCTGAACCTGCTCGTGCTTTACTTTGATCTATAATCCACAAGTTCCAACACCGCAATACAATCCGGTATCGCAATGCAAATTGGTGACAAACAAGAGAAAAAAGAACACAAGTAAAGCCTTTATATCCCGAGAATATTGTAATTTATTTTGAAAATATCTGTTGTAGTTGAATGAAAGTAATAATATTTTAGATAAAAGCTGTCCACTTATTTTGGACAACAACCGTTTTTTTTTGAATTTAGCAGTTTTTTAAAGACAGACAGCAAAATATTCTAAACTTTCAATGTTTCCAAAAAATCCCAAAGTGGTATCGATTAATAGTTGTAATGTCTCAAAGTTATTTTATGCAACTTCTTGCATTGTTGCGTTTTAATCAATATTCCATTTAAAGACCATTTCTTTATATCTCTTGTAACATTTAATGTTGCTTTTACTACGCTATTTGCCGACGTGTACGAGAAATACGTGCCGAACGTTTTTGCATGCTATTGCTGTTTTGCATGTAACATTTATAGATACGGAACCGTAATTCGATTTAATTTAAAACTTGCATAGCATTTCAAATTGAAAAACTTCTATACTCGAATGTTATATTCCAACAATAAGTCATAATCCGGTAATTTAGAAAACGGCGCTTTCAAATCGTTTCCACAACGGATTTAACGTCGATAAACTTTTACTATAATCCGTTAACGGATCCAAATTTCACGTGCACTAGCCCTCATAGCCTATGTCTTCGCTGTCATAAACATTAAACTTATTTAACATGTAATTGAAAGCAACCTACGATAACTCGTCACCCGCCGTATGCGACAAAGTATCGATGTCATTGCTTTCTAATAATATAACCGCACGTAATTCTGCGTTCGTGGTGCACGCGAACAATCTGGAAAAAACTCCGGTACAATTAACATGGAATGTTGGATGATTGAATTGGTTTTTGCACGTAAAGTGACCGACTTAGATTTTTACGAGATTATTCGATTACGACAAAGTTTGCGACGTATTACAGTCATAAAGTTCAATAGTAGGTAACTGAAATTCCGAATGATTTATGATTGTGTGGTGGAAGGGAAATGAAGGTCAGATTAATACGGGAAGGTCACGTAACGTATTTGTTTTAAAGCAAATCCTCTGTTGAGAAAATTACACCACTTAAAAGAAATTTGGCAAAATTATAGCAAGGACACACACGAATAACATACGGTAAAAAATTTAGGTAAGGTCGGTAGGTGGTTTATAGAGTAGCTAGTTAACGCGATAAATTAGAGGTGGACAGGAAAAGGAAAATGCTCTTACAAAAGAAAGTTCTGTGAAGGTAATTGCAACAACAATGCAGGTATTAATTTGTGTTGAAAATTCACGTAATTGTAGAAAGCTGCACGTTGTTAAAGAGAATTTTCGTTTGAGTAATTCTATGTGGTAAAATATGCTTTAAAACTAATGAACCAAACTACGAGGATAATCTGAAAAGTTTCAAGCGTGAAGATGGCATTGCCCGTCAAAAGAGTTTTAGTAATGTAATTGCCGTCCATTGAAAGATACTAGCCGTCCTAAGTCTTCGTATTTGAAAAGCAATCCACCAACGCAAATCGAAGCCAAGATGGATGCTGTTTAGTGTCACAAAAAAATAAATTGTGAAATGAAGTATTTTATTAAATTAAAAATAGAGAAAAAGAAAATCCGAATATTTCTTTTTGAAGTTAAATATTTCATCAGAAACCTCCATGTTTGCCACCATTTTCATATTTTTCTGGAGACTGCAGAAGAGAACATTTTTTAATAGTTTTTTTTTTGCGTGTTTGCCCGTGTTATTGAAAAAACTCAGCAACCCAGACGTTTGCCTTCCAAGAAAAAGAGAAACTACAAGATTTTCAAAGCGAAATATCACGCACGCTTTTGTACGAAGTAAATAAGTACTTCACCGCCAAGACCATCATAGCACGAATTTTGATTATTTACCTGACCGTTTCAGGTACTCGAGACACAAAGTTTAATCGCGAAATTAAAAGTCATGCTTCGATTCTTTGCTGGAACGTTTGATGCAGTTCAATGGGCGGAAACCGATCAAGCGAACAGATACCGCCCGAACCGATCCAGTCGGACGGACTACACGTTTAAATTCCTGATCGAATTTTTCTTGAGTCATCTTTGCTCTTTCGAAAAGGTCGTTTCTATTAATATTTAAACAGACATGTTTCCGCCTGACTGTCGGGCAAGTAATACATTATTTCCTTAAAGATCGCTACGAGTCTATCGGTCAGGCGGAAGCGAAAAAGTGTTTTCAATTATCGAGTATGGACCATGTCGGGGTAACATGCGGCTAGGAGGGTGCACTGAATGTCATAAAGCGGCTCACATCAAAGAGCATGTTTACTCGGCCACGAAATATCGGGTCACATCGATGTCGAAATCTGTGTAATATGTGAGCTTTTGAGCTTTTTTTTTACAACTAGTTATTAACATCGAGGAATGTATCATTTGATTGGAAACTAGATTGATGTAGTTCTAATACCTAGTAATGCTTTTTGGTTTGTCTTCATTGGCAGGAAATATAAAAAAAAAATGTAAACCGCTTCTTTCTAATAGAAAAAATATAAAAATAATAACAATGTCTTTAATGTGAACTCAAAAAGAAAATATACAAATATACATATATACATCCAAAACTTTCAACATAAGGAGCCTCAATCCCGGGGTACATGGCATATATTTTCCTATTTTTTAAATAAAAGAATTTAGGTCGTAATTTAATATCAAGCTATACGTGATTAAACAATCGTGAATGAAAAAAAGCAGCGAAGGGACGTTTTTTCTCTTTTAGTCAAGATATTCATCCAGGTAACACATGTTTGACTGTGTTTCGCAACAACGAACGACAATTTTTCAGACTTAGACGAAAGGGCCTACAGAGAAGAAATCCAAACACGAAAGAGATTATGTAAACAAATACAGTAAGTTTATATCGTGTTTCTCTTTCTTTTCCCTGATAAGACGGCAACATTTCATCCCATACTCGCATTTACATAAGTAATAAGCCTGCAGAAACAAGTACACTTTGCGTGCACTTTCACGAAATAACAGAAACTAGAAAGACTCGTGTTTTGTCGACTCTAGAGAAACCAGTAGGCAACACGAACCCACTCCCACGAAACGAATAAACACGAGTCTGTCTAGTCGCTGCCAATTTCGTGTAGCGAAACTCGTTTCTGCTGGCTCAATAAGTAATCAATTTATAAAAACTTCAAACGTCTTCAAAGATCGTTTAAAAGGTAAGTAACCCACTAAACCAGAACGAAATGCTAAGGTGAAACATAATCTTGTCTTATTTATCATTTGTGATTTTGTAATTAATACCGCCATTTAAATTCCGGTCTAAAATGAGGACAATCAAATTTAACAACTCCAAATCGTGCGCCGAATTCGTTTTTTACGAGCTTCTTTATATTTATGTGAATATGGAACGTGAAATTTAATTGCCCCCTAAAAGGATTACAACTGTACAAGGTGGCCGTTCGAGGGAGCTTTAATAAGCCATAAAATTTTAATACTTATTGGATAGATACCGGAAAGTTACCCAGGAATCAAGGTAATTTGATTTGGTACGCGCTATTGCGAAGCTAAACGACTTATCATTTTGGGTGCTCCATCCTGGTTGTAACCCATAAACGTTTGTACAAAATGCTGCTTCTGAGTTAAATGAGATAATTGGATATGTGAAATTTATGTAAGTTAACTCGTATTTTACATATCTATAAAAAAAGAGAAAGTCGCCTAATACGAAGAGATTCTGTGATGGTTACTAAAATGATAAGTAAAAAATTAATGTAATGATAACGTTAAAACATGGTTTGAACAACCTTTCTTTGCAGTAATCCTCACATTCGCAGCGTCACCGATCGAATCCGCAAGATTTTCCTCAGGAACAACACAAAAACCATCTTCAGACCCAATTTCTCAGACTACTTTACAAGGACCGTAATCATCTGGGCGCTCCTGGTCTCGTGTGATAGTGTGTGTGAGAAACAAAGTAATCAATCAGCACTCGTATTACTTAGCACGAGTGTTGGACGTAACCCGGTCCGCACAGGCCGGAACCAGCCACCAAATCCGGATTAAGTCTACTCCCATCTTGTCTCGCAACCATTGCTATTATAACAGAAAATTCCGTAAATCTATAGAAATATTCTAAATCGCTACCTCCTTACATCATAATTAGAAATCCCAACTGATTAAACCTCCTATTGACTCATAACAAGCGCTGTATAAACCTCTCCAGAGCGAATGGTCTCCAGACAGTGCGCAATAACAGCCCTGAAGATGTCTCAAAAGAATGAGGAAGAATCTTCGGCTAAAGCTACGACAACGGCGCGGTTCCAACCCGCAAACCAATTACTATTGACGACCGCGGAAATCTACGTAATGGGTTAACGCTGTTTCCAGAGCCTTGAATCCATCCGCGTGTGATATCTTCCTAAACATCACTAGCCACCCAATTCTGTATGTCTTTTTTTTTTCAACTTTTTAAAATTTTTGAATTTGTTTCATAATGTTGAAAAGATTGCATTACTGCCATCGCCGTCTTTATCGGGTTTTACTTCATCATATTCGTTACACATCACTTTAGGCCAAGACTTTTGTGATGTAGAGGTTATAATTTTATCCCATGCTGGAGCTGCCTAGTATGCAACATTCTTTAAGATTGATTTATTTTGGACTAGTCTTCATTACCCGTTTGTTTCGGAATGTGTTCTAGTAAAAGGTTGCGGTAACTCCTTCTAAAATACTCCAATGCACCGTTATCCATTGGTTGGCGTAGAGACGTAAGACGGCTTCTCTTGAAAGTCCAGCGCCCTTAGGATTTTTTCAATTCTTGGCATAAATTCGTGTGTAAACCAATCTCCAAACGGAGTAGCATCCACCGGGACATTCTTCTGGCTTCTGTAAAACAGGGGTAAGGCGTTCTTGTGGAGATGTTTAAAAGTTGCTGATTTGGTTTATTTCCTATATCTTTGATTCACTTATATCCTGAAGAATCAAATTCTGTTCTGGATGCTAATATTGTGGCTAACAGTTTAAACTAAGACCTTTTCATCTGCATTGTAAATGTGACAGATACTTTTTTGAAAACCCTTCATAAATTCTTTAGCTGCTGCTGAAACTGCTGACTGTTTTCCGCCACAAGTTGTCGAGCACCATGACGGTTTCCCAGCACGTTAACCGTTCAGTACTAGATGCCTCTCGAATAGGAAACCGTTCCATAAATAAAAAGCATTGTCAATTGCTTTTATGGTTGTTACATTTCGTCGTTTTATGCGGAGACCTGCGAAAACTCGCCGTTTATCAATTTCTTTTCAATTTCTTTTCTAGCCTCTAATAGTCCTGGAACCAACGCCGTAATCAAACGATTTTTTTTACTATACAAGCGTTTGAGAACGTGATACTTTTGCTGCAAGGAAATTGCTACACGTTTGCTTTTTTTTTCAAGGCGGGCGGGACCATCTCTTATATACAAACACAGAAGTCTCTGACAACGATACACTGTTACGTACCGCGTTTCTTCTGCGAGATTGCAGAATACATAGAATTCGAGAAATGTAAACATAATTTTTCCTTCCGGGAATTAAATGATGGTCGGATAATACATACGGCATATTTTTTGAACAGATCGGTTGAGACAAACAGAGTTTGTAAGGCGCTCGAAGCGACGAGCGAATATTCGAAAAGTCTATAATTGGGAATTTACTGTAAATATAAACAAATGACTTAGAACATAAAAAAAATAAAAAAGAAAAAAAGATCATAACGGAATAAAATGAAAAGGAAAACACTAAAATGGACAACCTTGTTTAACAAGTATTCACCAAAGCTGTAAACCTTTTTCATTTAATAGTGTTTCAATTTATTACTTTTATAAAAAAAAAAAAATAGCGAACGCGTCAGGTAACCCTATAAAACTTTATAAGCTTTCTAGCTATGTGATCCGGAATTGTTCGCTAATTAAAATTTCTTGTTTCCATATATGATTTAGACATAACCAATTTTTCCATGACATTCTATTTGAAACGAAGACCACACCGTGCATTTATTTTCATTTTGTAAAACAATCTCTTTATTTGAGACAGGGGCTCCGATCCCTCTCCAAAATACCGCATTTTAACCGAGGATGCGCAAAATAGAATCTCGAAACTTATTATTCTGTAGCGCTCCAGAGTTGACAGACAGCGAAAAAAGCAGTTGCTTGTTTGACGAAACGTTATCCTTGTAATATAGGCTTTTAAAAAAAATTAGGACAAGCCCTCCTACAAGGAACCTTTACTCGACCAATGACGCAGATCGTCTTTATAGGTTTATAATTTGTATAGAATCCTCCTTTAGGATTTGTATCTTGTCTAATACAAAATACAAATTTATTCGAAATAGGACCTTGTAGATCAAAATAAAGAAATATTAAAACCTGAAACATTAATTAATGTTAATAAGAGGCGCGACCTAGATACTAAGTTGGATGGAAAAATGGCGCGGTATCTAAAATTCCCTTCAACAGCTATTCTCAAATACACATTTCATTCAACGTAAAAACCAACTCGAATTCTTCAAAATTCAAATGCCTATAACCCATGGGGAACCATGACATTAGGGACATGACAGTCATTTATGCCACAAGGGACATATAAGAGCAGTTTTACGACCGAGGATGTTGAGGCGCAACCACAAGAAATCCACCATAGATCTCGAGGTGACACGACGTTACTACCAAGAGCTAATTATTAATTACCCAAACTTTACTCGCAAATACATGTAAATGTAGCCAAAGAAGTAAAATCATAATAAAACCAATAAACTGTGCTACTTACTAGTCTCAGTGCCAAATAGCGCTGCTGGTGCCTTTTTATAAATTTAATTCGCTCTCCTTGTTTGGGAATCAACTCACTAATAATACTATTGGTGAGCGTGGCAATTGATTGTACTACCGACTGTACCTAATACACGAGGGTTGTCCCGAAACTATTTGTTTAAATCTGCGTTGGAAGCGGGGAAACTCCAGGAGTCGTAGAGAACTTTCACCTGAGTACAGTGGCTACATTGTAAAATTCCTATCCGTCTACCTTTCCCGCTCAGACAGTCACGTGTCAACAACCATGAAGATTCCCCTTGCTCCTACCACCGATTGCGAAATTCATGCTATTATTCGTCTTTTTACGGCTACTGAAATTCATGGGGAATTGTGCAGTCTCTACGATATCAAGGGCACTGGTTTCCCGTTGGCGTAAATCATTCATTGAAGGAAGAACAACGTTACACTTTGAACAACGAAGGGTCATGAACACCGATCGGCGCCTTACGCCTGATATAATTCTTTTTCGACTTTCTCCGAATATTAAAATTATAAAATAGAGATTCTTACACTTCGCAGGATCATTTCTGAAGATCTGCGTTTAACAAAAGTGTGTGTGTAAGAGGGGTTCCACGCCTGTTTTCAGAAGAACACAAAGAACAGAGAGTGAACGACGCATTGCAATTTTTACAGTTTTTTAAAGAAAAGGGAGACGCTCCATTCGACCGAATAGTAATCGGGAACGAGACATGGCTTCATCATTAGACGCCCGAATCCAAAAGAGAGTATGGTGTGGAAAGGAAAGGACGAGCCAACATCATCTTTTGGACGTGGAACTTTGTGAACGTTCGGTTGTATTATAAGACAATGTAATTATAATAAAGTTTATTAAAATCGTTGTTTTTATCTGCTTTTGTATTATCTATTTTTTTTTGCTTAACACCTCTGAAAATGCAATTAAAATCTAATTTCAAAGTGTGAAGTAAAACTCACTATACGCTTAGAGATTTCAATAAGTTGAGATGGATGCGCCGAAACTTCGAAACTGCTTAAAATTGCGTAACTATCTGAAACGCTGAATCCTTTCCACTACCCTAATACCTCCACTTCGCCATTATCTAGACGCCACTACGATGTTTCAGCGCGTTCAATATTTAATATGAATTTTTCATTTTAATATGCAACGTAACGACACCGATCGTAAAACATTAACGGCTGAAGTTTAAAATTTGCCGCGAACATGTGATCTAAAGAACCCGTTCTGCATACCATTAAATATTTAATAACAAAATATAATTTATATTTTACCATTACTATCGCGCTCGTTGCATATCTTCGCTTGATTATTTAATAATACCGTTACGAAAGTTGCATAAAAATTTTATTAACGGAACTAATATTCTGATAGCTTTATGTATTTAGTAAACTTTCTCATACAAGTAAGATCAAATATTCATCAACGTGAATGTTTAACAATTTTTAATCGAAATGACCCAAAGACTAGATTTAGCTTCAAGAGTAGTGCGTAATACCTTCGTTGCTTCCACCAACATGGAAGGGACTGAAGTAGATCCTGTGATTCTTATATTATGAGATTGCTAAAATTTTATTTTATGTTAATTAGTATTACACAGTCTGTTTGATCTATCACAGTAATCTCGGCGGATGTTAAAGTTACAACAGCATGTTATCAAAGTAACCAAGTAAATTCCTACGTATTGTTATTTTCATCTTAAATAGCACGAAATTGTGATCATTATTCTATTCTGACGAAGAAATGGGCATGCCAATTGCGTACATCAGATGTGGTGCCAATAATAGGGAAGCTTGTGCGAAGTATCGAGCTACGTATGGAGACACGGCTTGAACGTAATTTACGAAGAAGCGGCTGTTTTAATACTCGGATACGAAGGGCAAGAAATAGACGCGCCGCAAATGATGAAGATATTTTACTATTGATTTAGGAATAAGTCAGTTTAAAATTTTGTAATTGGCATAACGATAATGAAATTTGAAGTGTCGAATCTAATTTCAATAATAACGGAACTTATAAGAATAGAAAAAATGATTATTTCTGAGATGCCCGCACGCCGCAGATTCCAACACAGATTTTCCATTAATGTGCGGCTTGGCGTGACTTGCTGTATTAAGAGATAATATTTTTTTACACAATTTTATTCTGACACTGTTATGTGATTCCACCAGGATGGAGTACCTCTCTACAACACCGAGAAAAATGATTTAATCCAACACAAAAAAATGCGTTGACTTAACTCAAAATTCGTTTAAATTAACACTTAATTGTATTTGATTCCATGCTACTTTTTGTGTTCGCGTTTTGTATTGAAGCAACACTATTTTGTTTTGATCCGTTAATATTATACAATTTCCACCAAATATAATGCACTGCAGCAATTTGGCTATCCATGGCTACATAACACGAAATATATTATAGTTTACGTCTAGAAAGGTAAGTGGAAAGCCATCTTTTGCATGCACATCGGCTCGGTTAGATTTCAAATTTAATGTGTACATTTTACACGTTAGTTCTCACGAAAATGGGTTCGTGTTGCCTACTGGTTTCCCTGAGACTCGACAAAACACGAGTCTGTCTAGTTTCTGCTAATTTAGTGAAACGCACGGAAAGTGGCGAACTAATTATTTGAACATTAGAGTGGCTCTAAATATAGTGCTGCTCCAGCATAAAACAATGTTGCGTTGTTTATATCCACCACTAAAAACGTGTTGAGCCAGCACCTTTTGCGTTCATCGAACGCAACTTTTTTCTCAGTGAAGCGAAGCTGCTGTACAACAGCGACGCAACATGCAGCAGCCCAGAAGAAGCTCCATACAATTGAGAGCGAAACGTCGGCATTCTCATGCAATTACGACGCGATTTCAACCCGGAAACCCAAATTCTTTAAAAGAAAACAACGACCGCGGAAGTCTACAACAACATAAAGCGGTTATGTTATTTGTCCACACGATCTAGACAATCTTAAAAATCGTATTCGTAGGGCCCGCAGCCGAATAACATGCTGCATGTTGCAAAATACGAGAGGAAACTTAATACGTAGATCGCGAATATGTTTTGCAAACAACCGAGACCATGTTGAATTGCGAAATTTTAAACTTAACTGACATATTAATTTATTGTTTTCGTTCGCATTGACAGTATTTATTTCCGGGCTTCGACCGGTGAACCGCCAACTTCGTCCTGAAGATGCCAGCCACAGTGTTTGGCGAAACATCGATATACACTAGCTCTAGGCCACGGCCAATAAGCCCGGAAATAAGTACTGTCAGTACAAACTCAGACTCCGGCCGTAAACGCCTACTGTTGTGTATTATTGTTACTTTGTTCATGTTGTTATGTTCTATTTGTGCGGAGTAGCATATACTATCAAGGCAGCATTGAGGAACATTGTTCAATTGGAAGGACAAATAATATCATTTGTTTCACCGCCTACTCTTTCGAATAAAGCTCTAATATACCTAAGCGTACATTTGTTTCGTTGCATTATAAATCAATGTTTCTATGTCTCTAAATGATTAGACTGACATGCGATATATCATTGTAAAAAGAATTTTTTGCAATTTCGGGGTACGTGCACGTATTTTCTATATCTATCACATTTGATGCTCAATTGTTTTTTTAGCTATGGTATATAAAAAATTTAATATAGAACAACTTTTCTTCTGTACCATGTTGTTGTACCTTTAAAAACTACCGAAACTGTCTGCTGTGAATGCTAAAATCAAACAGACTGTATATTGTAGTGTTGCGAATTACAACATCGAGTTTAAGTGTTATTAGCGCCACGAATAGCGAGTTCTCGGTACATCCACTCCAACACTTCAACATCAAAATGCGTCTGACGGCTATGAGCTCGTTTCAACTCCTTTTATTTACTACTATCTAGCTAGCGAGAGTATTAGGAGATTATAATGTTTTTATTCGTGTCTCAGTTGTAATTACAAGTTAAATATCGGTTATCAAATAATTTGTCAGTAAAATTTAATATTATACAGTTGTAGGTGGTGTCAGAACAGCATAGTGCTTCAGTTGCGCCCCTGCATCGTCTGAATTATGCTATTTCTAAAAAATAAGAGTATCCGATTGAGTTTCATCAGAATTTTCTGTGTTTTAAACAATCGCTGACCCGATTACATAAAGGAGCGAGAAGGCGCTAAATAATTTAGATCGTCCAGAGAATGTTCTAGAAACACTCCTAAACTAAACTGAATTTAAAAATCGAAAAAAAAGCAGTGCGCCACTGTTAAAAAGGGAATAGTTGGCACCAGTTTTCTTACAACGCATGGGTATCAACAAAGTGTGGAACTGGGCGATTGCATTTAACCGGCTAGCAGTAACGCATGCCAACAATAGACTTATTATTCGCGCACAATTAATAAAAATACTCTCCGTAAGACCCAATACTTTGATCTCAACGCGAAACAGGTTATCGATATTTTTCCAATACTGCGAGAATTTCGTTAAACTCACTCGCCATTTTGCGTCAATCGTTAATCGATGTAACAAAATTAGTTTTTCGGGATGGGTCGTAAACGTAGGATATGAGCCAAAACACTAGCTTTATTTCACCATCGTAGAAAGGTAACGATCTAGTTGTTGTTTCTTGCATCCCCACTTCAAAACAAAAGAGAAGAAGCTACAGCTGTTCGGGCTGTAATTGGCATGTTTGGCGAACATTGGGAATCCTTAATACGGGCGGTTTAAAGCTCGGTTTGAAGCATTAACTACGCTAAACATGGGTATCTCCGTAAAACGTTAACGTCTAACCACGGGCGGGCGACTGAGAAGGAGCAAGCGTATAGTGGGATGGGTCGGCATTGTGTAGTAATATCTGCCCTGAACGGTCTGCCTTAATGAGTTTCATGTTTCACAGGTGTTGTTCGACTATCGAAAGTTTTCCTCTGTATGTACTTTCGACGGTTTGCGTCAAAGGAATTCGGTAACGGAAGATTGTTAGCGAAACCGCCAACGCCACTATTTTGGAGAACGGATAAGAACTTGATTACTAGTTGGTATATCCTACATTATTTAATGGTGAATTATTTATGAATAAGGCACTGAAATTACGTATAATTTCGATAAGGGAGAGAAATTTTAGGGTATGTGCAATAAGGGTTGACGCATTGTAATGATATAAATTTAGAGAGATGACGAAAAAGTGGAAAGTTGTATACGTTTTTCGCACATTCGTGTCGATAAATGTCGCAATTTTGCGGTAAAAACGTTAACTTCCTCGCGATATATCAGTAGAGTGAATCCAAAGTGGGAAGTATGTACATCTAACGTCATACGCGAAGAGATTATTTTTGTCGGATGAATCTATTATTAGGCGGCATTTGAAAAATAGGGATGGAATGACATCAGCTAAGACCTTAGTAGCGTGCCAATCTTTGATTGATTCCAGTTGTTTTGTCATTCTAGGCTGTTGTTATTCCATGTTTTATTAACCTTTTCCAAAACATTTGAAAGAAGTATATTAATATTGTGATAAAGTTTAAATGTAAATAAATAAATAGTGTCGACTTCGAAAAGAGGTAGGTATTAAAAGAAATGATCCACAGCTAAGCCGGAGAAATCATCGCCAACAGTTGTAGTCACCACACACCTAGTAGCGCAGATGTGACCGATCAATGTCTTGTAAATGACGAAAACTATTGAAGATTCGAAAACATGGAATTGTCATGAATCCTACATCTTGTTATTCTTTTTTTTTACCCTGGTTGGTAATTATTTTTTTTTATATTTATCGTTATGTCTAGGATACAGGTCGTCTGTTAAAGGAGAGAAACGAAATCAGCTTTTGGGCTTCTTCTTCTTATTTTTTTTCTGCACTTTATACGTTTCGGCGGACGTGTTGTCAACTTTCTCAAGCTTATGTCTACAGAGACGCGATTACAACTAGTTGGATACATAATTTACTTAATTGAACCCTTTTTTTGGTTTCCTTTCTTCTGTTTTCTTGCCTCTTCATCTTCTATTTGTTTCTTACACATAACTCTGTAGATCTTTTCAACATATAAATCCCCATAAAGTCCAAGACTTTACCCAACAACTCGGTTCAATAGGCATAGCTCGATTGCAAGTTTGATGTACGCTCACAAACTTCTGCGCCCCATGTGGACACGTACACTGCCGTTCAGAGAAGTTCGGTCGGTTGGTAAAAAACATGAAAAGGTTACAGAAACAAACGAAACTAAAAACAAAATGCAATTTTATTGTATGTACAGGTAAAAAAATACAAAAATAAATAAATAAAAAGTTATTCTGGCCTAATATAACATACTGAACATTATTTTTTTTTTTCATCGAAAAAACCTCCTTTGCTGTTAATCACCGCTCGAACTATTCTAGGCATTCTTTTGATAAGTTTTGTCAAAACGGATTGTGGAATATTAATCTATTCGTGTTGCAGAATATTCCGTAAATGTTCTTGTGATGTTGGGCATATTTTTCAGATCCTCCTGTCCAGTTCATCCCACAACAACTCTATCGGGTTGAAATCTGGGCTTTGTGGGGGCCATGTCATTACTTTCAGGGTGTGCCGTTCTTCTTGCTCCTTTAGATAGTTTTTACACACTAACGCAGTGTGTTTTGGGTCGTTGTCATGCACGAATGTAAAGTTACGGCCTATTATACGCAATCCTGATGGCACTGCATGATTCTGGAGTATTGCAAAATAATTTTCTTTCCTCATTACACCCTGCACTCTGCATAAATCCCCCGTCCCGGCAAAGGAGAAACATCCCCACACTAACACAGAACTACGCCCTTGCTTCACTGTTGGCACAATGCAGTTCGGGATCACTTTTCGGTTTTAGATCTTCGGACATAAACTCGTCGATTTTGCCCAAAAACCTCAAACTTTGACTCGTCACTCTAAAGCACGTGTTTCCAATCATCTAACGACCAATCTAGATGAGAACAGGCCCACTGTAGTCGTTTTGCTCTGTTGCTCCGACGTAATAAGGGTTTTCGAAGGGCAATGCGTCCATGAAGGTCCGCTTGTTGAAGTCGACGTTTTACCGTACTCGGCGAAACTTGTTCTTCACGGCCGCGATTGACGTCGACTGCTATTTGTGGCGCTGTTAATTTTCTATTGCGTTTGCTTAATAATACAATTCTGAAATCTTCAGCTTTTGTTGTTTTCCTAGATGCTCCCGGACGAACACGATTTTCTATAGTTCCAGTTGTCCGATATCGCTTTATGATGTCATTTACTGTTGAACCTCTCATATTTATTTTTTCAGCAAATATCCTTCTTCAAACAGCGTAATAATGCGTGAACGTTTTTCTACACTGGTAGGCTTGCCACGTGCCATTTTGAAGTAAATTTTCTTAAAACTTTCGCGCAAAAACAATAGATGGACACCAATACACGTTTAACAGTAAAATGAAGCAAATTTATATCTTTACGCCCGTGATAAATAAACAAAAATGATACTGTGGTATATTTCCTAAATGTATTGTTCGTTAATAATCCCCAAACGACCCGTTTCAAAAGATCGATACTTCCGAGAAATTCTTGGAATGATAATAAAAGGGACTTTATTGTGGTCGTCGCAATATTTCTACTTTACATAATAATTCATGGCTCTAATCCCTTAGAAAAGAGTGTATGCTTAATATTTTTCTAATTTTATGTATTAATAATTGTATACAGTGTGATATAATAGATTTTTATTGTATGACCGAACTTCACTGAACGGCAGTGTATATCAAATTTCACAATTCTACCTCCTTTTCTGAATGTTTCATCTCAAAAAGAAGACGACGTAGGCATTTTTACTGTTTACTATTGCCAAGAAGGTAATCTTTGTGATTTTTAATAATGTGTGTTAATAGAATTCTTGTATTTTTCATATTAAACATTTCTTTTATCATTCTTTTCTGGTAATTAGCTTCTGTTTCCATAATGTATCATAATCAAAGTTAAAAGAGTGACCAGTGTTAGGGCGGCGTTATGCTCATGCTGTTGCATTTAATGGTTTTGGTTTTAATGCTATACTTACGAGCGTAAATTCTTTTGTATAGGTGTTGTTGGAACTTGTCACGGGAACTTTTAATGAACGGGTTGCGTGGAAACATACAAAAAAAAATAAAGCAAACAATCATAGTAATTAAGGAATACCAAAACAAGTCACAAACATATTTTTCTGGACTACTGTGAACTTAGCTCGACCATCCGTTCTCATACGTATTCGTATATACAAGACGGGCACGCCACCAAGCGTGAACAACGTGTGACAGAGTGAAAACTATCCATTCGGACGGCCGTATACAAAATCAAAAGGGGCGCATGAATCCTTATAAAACCCGCATCACCCTCGAGTATTTACATGACAAACATGACAGCTCAATAGCGCCTCTGATATGAAGGTTGAAACGCAGGGGACTCTACGAACATGAGGCCCCTCAACCTACACCGCTTGTCAGCATATTGCTTACTTAGATGTTACGTAACTAATGGGGTTTGTAATTCTTTTTTATTATGATAATTGGGTCAAGCGAATTTTGAGAAACGGCCGTATATTGAACTGTTTCGTATGAAAAACCTTGTAAGTATGTTTCAAATATATTTTAAAATTTTACTTATCTAAAGTAAAGGTCCCTCAAGTGGTTGAGAACTTGATTTTTAGAGCAAATTTTCTTTTAATGGCCTATTATCTAGAGAGCAAGAGAGTTAAGACCAGCGAACGACGGTATCTAATCTCTAATCTCTAAGAATTTTCGAAAAAGTAATCATACTAAATATGGATGGACTGTTTAAATTAATCGCTATATTTGTGCGTTTTTGTACAAGTGAAACGTAACCTCTATCTGCTAGCTAGCTAGGGGCCTTACAATATCATGTATTCGCTCAATACTGAGATATGCGAATATCCCCGAGCGGTAGACTCGGATAAGCGATCATTCTGCTTGTCGGGGAGTGTACATATATATTCATATAAAGTGAATGAATACAATAATCAGCGTCCCTGATACTTACTTTGCTCGACGCTGAAATTAAGTTATTGAAACAATAAAAATAAGGTCACCGGAATTTTAAATATTCGAAGGCGCGAAACAACGATCCAACACTTACACTTTGAAACACAATCAAAAGCTCTACCTCTTAATTGACATTCTCGCCCTTAATTAAAGTTGCTACTTTCGTCGGCGCAACTTTTAAATAGCCGAAATTTAATGAACTTTAATTAGAATCGATAAATTTTAGTGAAACTGTAACGCCTCCTCTTGTAGTCTCAGAATAAGCTTTGCCAATTTAATTTAATGGCACTTTATTAAATGCATAAAGACATCTAATAGTCGTTTCATAAAAGCAAAGCGGCGTCGTTCTTGAGGAAAAAATTAAAACTAAATGTCGAATTTACTTTACTACGTAATAAGTTAATGTTCAAAGGTAATATTCGTATTTTGTTGGTTTTATTAATGAAGTTGACCTCTGGTTATTTATAAAATTGTTAAGTTAGATGAATGTACAAATTTGTGCTTTCACAGATTCACAACTTCTTCCAAATTTTTTATTTTTTTTTATTGGATTTAGAATATGGAAATGGTGGCGGAATATAGAAACACAGATGATATCTCTGTCGATCGGAGTAGAAAAGTGGAGTAAATATTGATTTTAGCAGTGGGCACGTTAAACAATGTAATAGACCTTAGATAATATTGGCAAAATAGAAATAGATAATTTTGTAAGTTTTGTTAGGTTTTTCGCCCATTTTAAACACTGAAACATTTCAAATTTTAAAGGAATCTGGGGAATTATCTGCTGCTATAAAACTATTAACAATATTTTCAGAAGGTAAACTGGTAGTAGCCGCTGCTGATTTCAAAATCTTAACAGAGATGCCGTTACGTCCTGTAGCTGATCCGTCGGTCCTTCGTTTACGCAGAACAGAGCGCTTATTCATTGGTAGTTCCGCGTCTTTTATTTGGGAAACAATAACTAACATGTTCATTTAAATTTATTTAATATTCGCAAATGCAAACGCACATATTAAACAGCCATTTACGATATTTACTGCCAGTTTCATAATGAATTTAAAATCACTTTAAATCCAAAGTACGCTTTAACCTTGATTAGTTAAATGGGTAAAGTCGACCTCAAAATTTGAAGGTACCTTAAATTTATTATGAAACTGGGCATTAATTTAATAGAATAAATTAAACATTCGCAACTCCGGCGACGTTTCCGCAAGCGCTTATATTGGAAATCCCGAGATGAAACATAAAATCACCGTGCAAATCGAGCATTTGATACACAATTAGCGCAGCGGGAGAAAATATAATGCAAAAATATATGCTTTATCGAAGTTCACGAAATTTCGGCGTTACAAAATATCACCTCATGCGCTTACTCACGATGTATGGCTTCCGTCTTTGTTGCTCCTATAGGAGTCAGTACCACGGGGGGTACAAATAAGAAATATATCAAGCAGCAAATACTATCACGCGATCGCCTTGGCCAAAATCGAAGTAAACTACCGCAAAGCATAACCCACGTGATGAAACCACAGTGCAGGAAATGGAGTGTCGAAGACTTAATTTCACCTTGCTAAAAAGGCCAAAAGTGCTAAAGTCTGTTTTATAGATTTTGTCATTAACCAATAGGTTTTTTTTTAAACGAAATAGTTTCATTCACTGGTGTGACGGGAAACAGATAGAGCGCGTCAAATGAGAGAAAATCTGTCCGATGAAGTTACGCTAATTTGTAATCACTTAAAGAAAAATGACCTGCGACGTAAATAAACCAGGTAACCGCGGTAACGCTTGCCGATAGGTCACTCTTCAAATTTATTTCTCAAATACATACCCGACAAAAAAATTTTATTCCAAAACTTCCATTCCGCACAATAGTGTTTGTCTATGATGAAGTGATTGTATTGTTTGGATATAATGCTATATGCTATTCAATATCTAATGATGATCCAGTTCACCAGTTCACTGATAGCACATTTATGAGTTTCCCTATCCGACTACTAATAAAGCTGGGCTTTACTAACTCCAATCAAAATCAAAATCCGCCTATATATAATACCCGATACACGTACAATGGTAACTAACTTTATATTATCCTCCAAAGACCAAACGTTACAACAACAAAAGCAATTGCTAACTGCCTATGCTTGCTCAGACCATTTAAAGCTCACGTTATACGGCTTCAAAACAATACGAATGGGATAGTCAAAATTATCATATTTCCATCAGGCTGTATTAATATCGCACGTTTATTATTACGTGACCTTTAAGAATACGCACGCAGATATGTGGATGTGTGTGAAAATTTCCTTGTTCCTCCCCTCATTTTATACGCGCTGCGTACTGTACTTCGTTTAAATTACGACACCTGATCCTATTGTTTGGAGTCGCCCTGTTACGGGCAATAAAATAAATAGATTAAGAGGAAAAGACACAGTTTAGAGTGGAGAAGTCTAAACGTTAACGGTACTGAATATAAAATTAAACGAGGGGATATAAAATACATCATGGCCGGTCCTGAATGAAGATTTGCGATTGTCTCGTGAAAAATTGATAGCGCCGTTAAACGTTCAATTTATGTGAAGGGTTGGCCGCCATTATTATTCGGTCTTCGCCTTCGGCTTTATTGTGATTGCTGTCTTTCCGTCCGTGTACGGGTCTCCGGCTTCCGTTTCGGCCGCCTATGTTTCTGATGCTCGACTCGTACTTTCGGTTAATCCAATCAATGTTTAATTATATGTGGTTGACCTACGGTGTGGTTTTACTTGTTTACTTAAAATTACGGTTCCCCCGGTTGCTTTGCAGTGGCGGTACTGTAAGTTTAAAGTAAAATTTTAACAATCAATGAAATCCGGCAGATGGCACATTACGTCTAAGGTATTATTGACAGATTTTAGTGAGATCTTCCTTCTCAATATCTTGGTCAACCATATCTTTAGTTTCAGTTAAGATTCGACCAGATCATAAGCCGTCCACTAGGAGAAATTGACACCACCTAAAAGGAATTGAGGAATAAAGCACTAATTCGTAGTGAAAATCAAGTAATTTCGCTGTTGCAACGAATAGGTGGATGTGGAAAAGCACATTTTCCTTCGCCAAATAAGGGTTATTTTTAATCAATTCTTTGTGAAATCTGATCAAGAATGCAGCATAATACTTGTCTATTATCGTTTCCCCCTTCTCCAAATGGTCGATAAAAAGGATACCTTGCGACTCCCAAAAAATAGTGACCGTGACTTTCCTTACTGGTGTTAGTTTGTCATATTTCCCTTCTTCGAGACATATTCGCCAGCTAGAACCCACTGTTTCGCCTCTAGCGTTTTCTCAGCAGCTACGTATCGAAGCAGAAACTCTTTGGATTGCATTGAAACACCTTTGAGGAGTGCGCACTACGTTCTATCTGTGATAGCTCTTTACGACGACACGGATTTTTATTGATTATTTCCTCAATGGGCGTTTCAACGATTTTTGATAAAAGAGAGAGTCCCCGTAATACCTTTTTATCTTTGTTTGCGTGATGTTTTTTCCATGAAAAAAATCATTTTTTCGTTTTTTCGTTATTGCAAAAATATTTATAATATTCACTTTCGAAGCCTAGCAAAATAACCCAACTAAGGATAGTACTATCCAAAAATATGGTCATCATTGCCATCGTAACAGCTTCTATTGAACTTGCCTCGTAGACCGCCACATATTCACAAATTTTCTTGCGTTCTCACCCCGACTTGGTTTAATAAAGAATCCTAACAATTCGCTTAGCTTTACCGATTATGCTTTCATTAAATTCGCCCAAAGCTCAACACCGGCACATACTGGAAGTAAAAAAGTAAATTTACGCGGTAAATCTACACCTTTCCAATCAGAACGAGATTTCCAATCACGGACGCCATGACATTGACTAAATGGCACGATAGATGGCGTTCGAGCGGCGGAAAGAGCAGCCGAAGCATTACTGCCGGCATCCCTGTTGATGCGGACGGTGACATTTCTAATTCCGCTCTCGTCCGTTCCTCGAGTAATTGGCAGTCTTTGGCTTGCTCTGCTAGCACCAGGAAGGATATTTGAACCGAGCATTTTATTTATTTAGTGAATTTAATTTTGCAACTTCATCGACAACTCCTCCAGTACGGTTGCTACCGCTCGAGCACAAAGTGCCTTGTTAAATGAATTCCTTGAGAGGAAAATTCTTGAAACTTCATTCGGTACCAATTACGCGAAATGAAGCAATATAATTGAGTGGCTCGCGCGCTGTGAGAATAACTTAGCATTTTTCTCGAGCTTTTTTAATTGCCATAATCTACGCTGCATAGTCCATAGAAGCTGTATAGGAGAATGTATTTGATAGCTAAAGATAGTCAAGTCTTGAATTGAAGATATTCCGCAAGGAAATACAAAGAATCTTTTGTCTTAAACAATCTCGTGAACTTAATTGGTCCTGCATTGATATTTTACACACTCAAACGAGTCTTTTCCCTGGATTTAGATTGATGTTTTGTTTACATTTTTTTTTGCTACGTACCGAATGAATTGTTAATTTTTAAGCATTTATGTATGTATACGTTACTACGGAGACATGTATTTTTTTCCTGTAATTGGGTGAAAAACCCGTTGAAAGAATTTTAACTAGAAATTTAACTAATATGCTTCGTCCAAGAGAGATCTAACACTGCTCCCAAAATTTTGGTTGTCACATCTTCATTGCTCAACTGGCGACGAAAATCTAGTATTGTTTTATTGGTATCAATGATCAAGCTGCGACCACACCAATTCTTCCTGGTTGTTGGATGATACAAGGATAGATGTATTATCGGCCAAATTGATCATGGCACCTGTTTTTATTAAGTTATGAAGATTGTTGATAAAGAGCAAAAAAAAAAATACAAAGGTCCTAATGATGATCCTTGTAACGTGTTAAGATTAATTTTAAACTGCTTTAAGTCCTCACCACTTAGAGATAGTGATAGTGAACAATATATGTGACACGTCAAAGGAAATATATAACGGAATTCGCAAACAGACACATATAAAATTGATTGAGGTAGATATACAATACAAAAGTACAGCATACATTTATCAGAACAACATTTACGGTCATATGCAAGCGCCTGCGTACGGAAATTCGTCCAAATTAATTAAGTACCCTAATGGTTCCTTGATAGCCTCGCATACGAACTTTATAACGGTGGCATTCACGTTTCTGTTGGACAACCGTTGAAAAATAGTTCGTGGAACAACTAGCCGCCGTTCAGCCTTTTCCTAACCCAGAACCATTTCCGTCCTGTAATTTGATATTTTTTGATTGCGGTTTTCCAGTTTGTTCGTTAACATAGTTGGAAATTTCGAGTTTCTTGTTGTCAGATGTACACTGCCATTCAGTGAAATTCGGTCATACAATAAAAATCTATTATATCACACTGTATACAGCTATTAATACATAAAATTAGAAAAATATTAAGCATACACTTTTTTATAAGGGATTAAAGCCATAAATTATTATGTAACGTAGAAATATTGCGACAACCACAATAAAGTCCCTTTTATTATCATTCCAAGAATTTCTCGGAAGTACCGATCTTTTGAAACGGGTCGTTTGGGGATTATTAACGAACAATACATTTAGGAAATATACCGCAGCATCACTCTTGTTTATTTATCACAGGCGTAAAGATATAAATTTGCTTCATTTTACTGTTGAACGTGTGTTGATGTGCATCTGTCGTTTTTGCGCGAAAGTTTTAAGAAAATTTACTTCAAAATGGCACGTGGCAAGCCTACCAGTGTAGAAAAACGTTCACGCATTATTACACTGTTTGAAGAAGGATATTCGGGGCGACAAATTGCTGAAAAAATAAATATGAGAAGTTCAACAGTAAATGACATCATAAAGCGATATCGGACAACTGGAACTATAGAAAATCGTGTTCGTCCCGGAGCATCTAGGAAAACAACAAAAGCTGAAGATTTGAGAATTGTATTATTAAGCAAACGCAATAGAAAATTCACAGCGCCACAAATAGCAGCCGAAGTCAATCGCGGCCGTGAAGAACAAGTTTCGGCGAGTACGGTAAAACGTCGACTTCAACAAGCGGATCTTCATGGACGCATTGCCATTCGAAAACCCTCATTACGTCGGAGCAACAGAGCAAAACGGCTACAGTGGGCCCGTTCTCATCTAGATTGGTCGTTAGATGATTGGAAACACGTGCTTTGGAGTGACGAGTCAAAGTTTGAGGTTTTTGGGCAAAATCGACGAGTTTATGTCCGAAGATCTAAAATCGGAAGGTGACCCCGAACTGCATTGTGCCTACAGTGAAGCAAGGGCGTAGTTCTGTGTTAGTGCGGGGATGTTTCTCCTTTGCTGGGACGGGAGATTTATGCAGAGTGCAGGGTGTAATGAGGAAGGAAAATTATTTTGCAATACTCCAGAATCATGCAGTGCCATCAGGATTGCGTATAATAGGCCGTAACTTTACATTCATGCATGACAACGACCCAAAACACACTGCGTTAGTGTGTAAGAACTATCTAAAGGAGCAAGAAAAACAGCACACCCTGAAAGTAATGACGTGGCCCCCACAAAGCCCAGATTTGAACCCTACAGAGTTGTTGTGGGATGAACTGGACAGGAGGATCCGAAAAATATGCCCAACTTCACAAGAACATTTACGGAATATTCTGCAACATGAATGGATTAATATTCCACAATCCCTTTTAACAAAACTTATCGAAAGAATGCCTCGAATAGTTCGAGCGGTGATTAACAGCAAAAGGTTTTTTTTCGATGAAAAAAAAAAATAATGTTCAGTATGTTATATTAGGCCAGAATAACTTTTTATTTATTTATTTTTGTCTTTCTTACCTGTACATACAATAAAATTGCATTTTGTTTTTAGTTTCGTTTGTTTCTGTAACCTTTTCATGTTTTTTACCAACCGACCGAACTTCTCTGAACGGCAGTGTATGTAACTGGTGGTAAATCCAATTCATTTTTGCAATGGCAATCATGTTTCTAGGTTTACGTTTTTTCTGGTTTATATTGTTCTTTATACCCATGTTAACAAACCAATGCATTTTCCTCAATTTAGGGCTGCAACTTCTTCAAATTTGATGTATTACCGTTCACCAGTCTACAGTATAATTTCATGAACGCAACATCTCAACCAGATTATTTTCGCATTTTAGGTATTAAACTAGAATTCAGTTACGTCTTGTACCATTCTTGTAATAGATTCTATAAAGCACCAATATAATATTTTATTATTAAACTTGAAATTATATTAAAACTAGCTTTCGTATCTTGAAAACTTTATAGCTCTTTTACTACATTTTCTCCAGTTGGAACTCCAACCACAGTTCTTTTACCATAAAGATAAACACTATTAAAAGGCAATTTCATGTTTACATATTGTCTCTTTCACAAGTAATAAGCTTATCTGCATGGAAAAGATTATGCTTCTCAGTGGACGTTAAAATCTTCATTAAAATGTTTACTGCGTTTTAGCTAACTCACGAACTAAGATTAACGGTTTTATTGACAATAATAACCCTCCTAAATTACCCGTAAAGAATGTACAATGCGAGGAAATATGTATAATGAGACGGAAGGAAAAAATATAGGTTTTTCGCCGTATCACATTTTGCAAACATAAAATTTCATTTTGCAATCAACTTTTACGTCCAATTATCCAGAAATAAATTCCGAGCTTATATTTTATACATTTAAGTAGACACTGTAGGCGCTTTTTCCATGGCTACATTGCATACTCAACCAGCGGACAAACGTTAAATTGATTCATTAAAAATTTGTTCATTAGAGTGAAAACACTGATATGCGCCCAGTGGTAGACGAACAAAAGCGAGATGATTAAATACTGCACGTTATTTAGTATTTCTAAAACGTTGTAACGCCAGTTTTGCGAATCCTTACAACTTTGTTCGAAACATTACTTTCTGCTGATGAGTCAGATGTTTGGCTCTCTGCACCAGTTGCAGTTGTTTATCTGCAGCGTTAAAATATTTAGTATGTTAATAATTTTTTAATTTAAGTGTTTGTTTGCAGGTGGCAATAAAAACAAACACGTATCACTGTAATTTATTACTACATTAATTCTAATGTGTTGGCAAGGATTGTTTATGTAGCCGTTAATCTCTCTAATTGTTTCTGTAGCTGTTTTATGTTGTTTTAATAATAATATATTGTAATACATTTTTTTTATGGTGCTTATATATATAGCTTTCCACGCGCAACCTGTTATTAAGTCAACCTGAATTGAACATCATTATAGCAACTAAAACTATATAAAACTTGAATGCATACAGGGCCTTCGCAGGATGAGCTTACGTTAGCCATAGATAATTAAATTATCAAATTAAGCAGATTCAACATTTGTAAATTTACAGACTTAGATTTATTTTGCTGCAGGGGGCTAACTTTTAGAAAATATCGTTTTAAAGCTAACTTAATTTTTATTAATACCTCAGCAAAATCATCCTGGTACTTTATCGCTTATTTCCTCGGTATACAAAGTGTCGATTAATGATTGTTATGGGTTAGTAAGCTATAAATATGGGCTATTGAAAAGTATTTTTTCTTTTGTACAAATATTATACAGGATGTCGGTATTTATCGGTCAGATATGTTAAACTTCACCATTAATATCTATGTAATTTTAAATAGAACATCCTGTATACTTTTATTGTAAATGATAGACTACTAAATTCTTCATCCTAGAAAAACACTTGGGGAGTTATTCGCAAAAAGTTGGATATAAACGTTCAATTACATATCCCAGCAGATGATCATCTACTACAATTAATAAGTAAATGTAGCAGAAAAACCGCACCAATAGCGAGTTAATTCAAGCGCGGACGTCAGCATCTAATTACGACGGTCAAACGCCGACTAGTGGAAGGAAAAGTAAATCGTCGCGAGGCAAATCATATCAATCTTCACTCTCATTAGATCTTATTGGTAAACGTTTCTTTGTTGTTTGAATAATTCTGGTTAACTACCTAATTGGCATGTTATACAGGATGTCTCTGCATGAGTTTACCTACTCTGAACCTATAAGGAATTGAAATTCTGGACAGTTGTTAAATTAAAGCATCTGATGTATTTCTTTGTGGAAACTTTCAAGTTGGCTGTTTTAAATCAAGGGTTTTATTTTTTTGTATTTTAATTTCTGCATCCCCATGGAATGGCGTCGTGGGCAACAGACTGCAATTGGGACTAGGACTGCTCCTTTTTGTTACCACTCCGCTTCGACCGACCTAAAGGGATATTTATTCCGCTCACAAGGTCAACAAAGAATTTATTTAATATTGCGTAGTCTTTCAGGGCCGGTATAACTGCTACTGCTATTAACTTCTTCCGGGCTTCGCCATGGCTCAAAACTTTCATACCAACGGCTCCTTCAGGATAACTGAACCGATTCTCCGTTGTTCGACATTCTTCTTATATACGTCGTTGCTGCGTTCAACCGCGAAGTTTCCGCTTCACTGAGCATGATGATTCTGCGTGTTGCTCCACGTGTTGCTAAGGTGGTACTCTTACGTTGTTGAAGTCCACTTACAGCGGCTTGTTTTCGCATATTAAATGGAGGAATTCATGAAACTTGTGAATAATATGTTCCTCCCGATTACCTTATATCTCGTCGAGCCTCCACATATCTTCTTTAATTAAAACAAAGAAATTACAAGAAAAAATGATAATTACGTATTTTTCATGACGTGACTAATCTAAATTTGTCGATTGTAAGCAGACACATTTTTATACTTCTCCGCTAAGTTTTGACATCTTGAATGCTAAATTATTATGTCAAACATAGTTTTTAACTTATGCTCCCATGTGTTCTCCGTAATTCATTTTCCTTTTCCTTTTGAACTAATTATCCAACTCGTTTGCCACAGCCTAGTTCTTTGCTTGTTCTTTCAATTGCGTTGGAAATAATCACGATTTTCTTTGTTTTTAGAAAAAAATTAAAAGTTACACTAAAGATCATTTGTAACATGAGGGATCCATTTGAAATATCGGATGTTTGTAGGATTTATTAAATATTGACCTAACCATATTTTGTCCTGCAATAAATTCTAATTCGAATTTATTTTTAATTAAGTAGAAACTACAAAATACATCAGAAATTAAAACAAAACAAAAGCCGGTAAGTGCAGGTTGACCATTATTACAAGCCAAATCGAATATCTCTATCTTGAGTAAAGACGACAAAACTTAATTCTGTTTTAACGACTGAAGTATGATTAACCAAAGTTCTCCACTTTCCGCGCGCTTCACGAAATTAGCAAAGATTAGACAGACTCGTGTTTTGTCGACTCTCAGAGAAACCAGTAGCTAGTCTCTGCTACTTTCGTGAAGCGCACGGAAAGTGGCGAACTTTAGAGACTACTGTAGATGCGGAATAGTAAGATATATTAAAAAGACTTACGAGATCGTTATATCGTATCGTTTAAAAAATCTAACGACGTTCGCTAAAATATTTAGATGTAATATAGAACAGAGCCGAATGTGGTATATTTAAAGCTGTTGGCCAATAACATATGCAAGCAACTGTATTTCTGAAGTTCTCTTCTTTTTCACCCAAACGCAGGCAATAATAAAGAAAGTATAGACCGAGAACGTATATATTACTTTTCCAATTACTTCCGTTTAAGCGGATATTTACATAGGTTCGCGCAGCGCAGAAAATCGACTTGGCCCATCGCCAAATAGCGTTACTTCGCAATATGGTGACTCTTATTAATTTCTTGGGCGCGTTCGTGCGGTGTCGCTAAAGTCCGTAAACCGTCTAAAGCGCTAAATTTATAAATTATAAGATCGGATTAGAGTCGAACTTATCTGCACAATACATGGGGAATCAACCGCTATCTGAAATTAAAGTCTGCAAATTGCGCGTGATTTATCACTCACCGCGGTAATACTAATAAAACCGTCCCGCTTCTTACATCTGCAACATTTATAAACGCTTTTAACAGCGCGTTATCGCCGCTACCTGATGTTTTTCTTCCCGTTACCACCGAAACGTACCGCCCGCGTTCTCAAAACGGAGACATACAACTTCGGTTTGAATTTTAACGCCGGCGGCTGAAAATCGGGACTTTATCTGGAGTAACGCGTGAAATATTCCAGTTTAAAGTATAATAAAGGAACTTTCTCTAACTATCCCCGGCTGGTATTAAGATATTTGCATTACATTAAACTAACAGCTGCAGGGAAACTTTGAAGTTCCGACTAATCATACTTTCAGAAGATTTTTGCGGAGGAAAATGAAAAGAAACCGTGACGAAGTATAACCGTCGCTTTAACGAGAAGCTAGTACTGCGGAATACCGTTTGAGATTGAATTTATATTTTATATAATAATGGCAATTGCTTTCTAAATATGAAGATAAGTTCATACAGAGATAGTAAATAATTTTGCGTTAAGCATTTGGTTGTATCTTTTAAAGTAAAGTGATGGGGGGATGTTACTGGCTTTCTTAAATGAATGTTTAGGTTAGGCTTAACCGATTCTAACGATCTCAGCTCTGTTCAGTCAACTGTGTTGAAGTATGGTAGCTGTGGTTGGCGCCTACCACAACATTGCAACGGCTTATATAGCCGAGTCCTCTCTTTTCATTTCGTTTGTGAACTTAAGTCATAATGCTTTCATAATAAGAGATTTTCTAGTAAAATCAGCAATCTCTGAACGTAAAGATAATTTTCCTTATTCGCTTAACCCTTTCAGTTACAATTTATTGAGGTTCGTCGATTAGGATAACCTCGGGGTTGGTGTTCTGTGTTCAGGATACGATGAGCCAAATTATCGCTTCTGATTATTCCAAAAACGATGAAAATGAAAACTCATAAAATACTGTGGAACAGTAGAGATGAATATTTAAATTTTATTCAACTCCTTGAGTAGTTCGAAGACGTTATCTATCTAAGGAAGCGATATTAGGAAAATACCCCATTTCTACGATCTATTTTATTCTAGAAAATAAATTCCGGGTTAGTAAAAAAAAAAATTAGAAAAGTTTGTGAATAATCTACTTCTACTGCGACGAATGGTTCGCATAACATTAGCAGTAGAAAGACTCGTCGCAAATTTGTATTCCGTATTTCATATTTTGTAGTTATAGCGGCATATATATGTGCATAGGTAAACCTCAAAATACATCACATAACTAAATTTTGTGTGCTTACTTCTGCGTTATGGTAGAAAATAAATGGCGTGTAAAAGTTTACGACATATGCTGTCCATAAATAAACTATAAAAATTTACGACCTACACAAAATAACTAAGTTTATGCGTGAGAGAACTTTCCATATATATACTGCGGTGTACAGAAGTTTACAATGTGTTTTAAGATTTACTCTTCAGACATATTCACGGTTTTATAATGGACCTTTAAATGTCACAAATGTGGCGTTAGGTATTTACAATTTGACGTAGAAATACGCCATTATTCGTTATTATGGCAACGTCATTCACATCGACAGTAATAAGGGCAAATTATCTGCTTATCCTGTCCATTTTCTGTGGAGGTTGCTAATATAAAAGCAAATCTAGGAATTAGTTTCCATAACTTTCATCAATACTAATTTAGTTTTTTTGGTCGGTTAAAAGTACAGAGGATTTAATTATGAAACGACAAAAAACACATGTTCCGGATTTGAACCGTGTCATGTCGTTCTGTTACAATAAAAACTCGACGTTTCATACAATCGCATGGGGCTTCTCCAGGAGAAGGAAAGTTGGTAGCCAACAGTTAGCCCGGTAACTCGAGGTGTAAACCACGCCAGAGGCGAAGCTAACTGGGCGGGAAGCAGTTGATCACGGTAACTCAGCATGCGAATCTTGTCAGAGGCGAAAATCAACTGCGGAGAATGAGGGCAGTAGCAGGCTTTTATGCCGGCGGTGGGTGGGGCTTGTCGTTGATCGGTTGGGTGTGACGGTCGCGGTTGGGCGAGGATGAGTCGTTACGGATGACGGGTTTCAATATGTCTGGGAGGAGGTAACCTGCATCCTTATTTATTTTAAAATAAATAATAAATAATAATAAATTTCCTTTATTCTGTAATGCAATAGCATCGAATACGTCAAAAGAGAAAAGAAAAACTAGGCAAACAAACACTTAGTGTATAAATAAAAATATGATGTAAAAATAAAAAAATTAAATTTAAATTAAACAATACATGGAGCATTAAAAAATTCGCTTAAATTGTAAAATGATTAGTTTACAAAATACTCTTTTAATTTTTTTTTGTATATGACAGTAGTAAATGATTAAAAATTTTAATACAACGCCAGACGACTTGTCTTTAAACTTTCGTCAAATGGGTTTGGGGAGGCAATAGGCGACAGTTAATTTTTCTCCTGGTGTTCCCTTCATGCTCCATCTCATATCGATCGAACAACTCATTCTAGTGTTTTCAAACAAAAAGTGCTGACTCTGATATATATATATATATATATATATATATATATATATATGGATGGTAAGATCCTGTTGATGTCGACAGCGCCACCCGAGAAGACCACTCCATACTGAAGCAGGGACTGGACGCATGCATAGTAGACACTCACCGCTGTTTCGACACTTACACATCTTAGGATGTTTAAGGATCTCTGCGTGCTCTATAATTTTTCGATTGTAAGAGAGACTCGAGTTTTTATTTTCACCAAAACGACATGACACGGTTCAAACCCGGAACACGTTTAGTTTCAACCGACTCTGGCCGTGGAAGTCTACGTTTTTATTTTAAACACAATTTCTTGTTCTTTTTTCACCTTTAATTTTGACTATGATTGTTTCGTATTTTCCATACTGATATCTATTAGCACTCCTTCCTATTGAACCTGGAAAAGGTTATCCTACAAAGGTTTTGCCTGAAGTGCTGATTTTAAGCTTATAAAGCTTTTTGAGACAGTTGACCAATAGGAGGGACTGCTTCTAAAGTTATTTTTGCTTCATGGATGTAGATTTTGTGGACTGTACAGGGTACCATTCGTGTAGCTACGTTTTCATCCGCCAATGAAGGAAACTAGCGAATTTCGTTGTTCATTCAAATATTCATTTTGTTATCGTAACCTCTTTCACCATAAAATATTTAACAAGACCTTCAAGTATCTTCAGTACCTGAAATAAATTTCTTTCTATTACATATCGTTATACGGACGTAAATGCCACGTTCTCTCTTCCTGTCAAGTCGGCAATGGCTTGAAATGTGTTATTGAAATTAGGTGTTTTTCTCTATAAAAACATATACAACTTAAACTTTTACTCTGTGAGCGAGGTTTTACTCGAGTAATTTGACATCTCAAAAGAAAAACAATATTGCAGCCGCCTCCATTTCTGTTATTCTTTAACTGGTTTACTATTGATAATACTATTACCACTATTCTGTTAAAACTTCGAAATTATTCATATTTTTTCGAATATAACTGGTCACCAATATAAAACATGAATACGTACCTTCAGGCGTTGATGCCATAGTTCCATATCAATCCAAGAACCTACACCGCCGAAAAGCCACCAGAACTGATCGTTGCATTGTATTCACTTTATGCATTCACTTTAATTTTCACACAAATGTTGTTTCCAAAGCTTGAAAACAATTGAAGATAGTTCAAAACCTGTACTTCCAATTAAAGTTTAATAGGCAGACGTAATTAGCCTATTGACCAGGTAGTTCCCAGAAATAATTTGGTTTGAAAATTATACAATTTGCAACGTTCATTTGTGACTAAATTTGTTTGTCGAATATCCCACTTTGCAATGACGCGAAGGTCGTTTGTGGATAGTTTTAGGCACCTTAATGCTGCGCTCTCTTCGGAGAGGTCAAAGAGACTTTATCGGTATAGGGGCGAATAGAGGATCCTGAACCATGAACCCTTTCGTCATTGCCAGAATTTCCATTGTGGCCCACAGCCACGTTTGTCCCAAAAACCGAAAGTAGAGGTCTGCGTAGAGCGAGTTCATATTAGTCGGTTTACATAGCAGAATCTGAGTGTTATATATTTATATAATTTTCAATGTAACTGGAAATTTTTAATAAACTAGAAAGTTTTGGAAGAATATTGGACCAATAAATGGTAATTTGCTGCTTCTGTTCCAGTCCTAAAATTTCTCCCTTTTTGGCACCCAGAAAAATTTCAATGAAACTGAAGGGACAAGGACAACACAAATTTTTTGTAATGGTCCGATCACACTATTTCGGGCTACAATATGCCATTTGTTTCTCTCTATACAACCTGTGCAACGATTTCACTTTTTTTAGTTTTACCACTTTTCCTGTATTCTATACTTTTAATTTTGCAATCTAGGTTAATAGCATTGCCTCTTTCTTTAGGAACACATGCAATATTTTCAAAGTTTTCTTCTCCGTCTTTTGCTACATCTTCCACAAATTACACACGACTCTACAATCTTTCCTACTATTATTTCTACGATTTTTCTACGATAGAGTCTTCAGAATATCTCAATCAAGTTGACCTTCTACAATTTTCCGCTTCTCCTAAAAAATACAGTAACTTGATCTGGAAATGTGTATATATTTGGACAACGCTGAAAAGAGCTTAACATTTCGCTGAAAATAAATACCTTATTTAGGAAATGGGTCTTTATGCCAATTTAAAAATATATTTTGATAAACCGATCGTGTTACGCAGATTCTTTGTGCGTTTGTGCCGTTATTTTCCTTTAACCCATTAAAAAACGATAGAAAGTCAATCCCTTTATTTCCATTGTGCGAAATACCATCTAGCTAGGCGCACGACATTACACATTTATCAAAGAAAAAGGAAAAAAAAGAAATTATTTATAGTCACACGCACGAAATACTCCTTATATAATATTATTCCCGTATAAAATTGAAACATCTCTTCCTGCTATGAAGGGGGAGCGTTCTGCTCTTTTAAAGGGCGTACGTTTTGCGTGAAAAATATCCGTCTGAAAATTCGCATTTATTGCGTATGACATTCGTAAAAATGTAGAAACATAAAGTGCTTTATTATTTCTGTTTCGTGATATTTTCATTGTAAGTAGGATTCTCTACCTCGATATTGCGCGCCTCCTTGGAAAAGGCCAAAAGGACGTTTGTTCTTTTCCAGGCGATTTTATTAAACATTCCAGAGCGTAATTATAACCTGTTTTCTATCGCGTATCATTATGTACCGTCGTTTCTATTATTCTTGTTTTAATTAATTGGCACTTGTTATTAAAACAAATTCTTCGATTTCGCTTTATACTGCTTGTATCCATAGTTTGGAGTAATTTACTTTGCAAAATAGCAACCGAAATAATGCTAATTTAGTTGATGAAATTGCAAAAGCAATGTGCGCTAGCCAGCGGACATGTTTCTGCCTACCCGACGTCATCAATAGTTGAATATGTGCAACAAAGTAATGGAAAATGTTGAAAGAAGAGTGACCATAGGTAGAAGAAGTCACGGTGGATGTTTACCAGATATTGTAATTTTAAGGTTTCTACTTTGCATTGATGTTACACACAATAATTCTGGTTTTCTCCGGGCAAAGTTTAATCGGTTTCCTTGATATAAGGACCCTATTGGCAATAAGGTTGAAAGCGATCTCCACCACTTGCTCGGGATAAGCGATAGTTAAATGTTCGATTATGTGCTGGTTGATCTGGTGCTGACGTTTCGCGTCCAGGTAAACTTTACGCAATTGGCAAGTTTAAAGTGTTTCTTGGTTGTAACTGCGTCGTTGTTATAGCTTTACTAGAGTTTCGGGTGATGTGGTTCAGCTCATTAAGAAGCGAATTAAGCACAGACATGGAAATGGTTCTTTGGATAATAGAATTGACAACACCGCGTTTTTGCGCCGGATGATGTAGTTACAGGCCATTGAGGTATCTCTCTACGTGCGTGAGTTTTCATCGGTGTACGATGACATCTAGGAAAGGAAGGCAATTACCTGATTCGATCTCCATGGCGAAGCGCATGAAATCTTGTTGAGAATTCAGCAACGATAGGAAATTCGTGTCTACGAGGCCAGATGACAAGGGTGGCATCAACGTATGTACCTGTACCAATACTTCGGTTTAAGGCTGAGAGGCTCGTTCGAACGTTTCTATAAAGATATTGGCGATAACAGGAGACAAGCTTCAACCAATTCACTCAGATCATCCGGTTGGTCATTGGAGATGATTGCGATTTCGTTGCCAGGTCGTACGGTAGCGTGTACATCGATGACACAAAGCGATCAGTGAGCGCTCGTGGTGCTGGACCTATTGTCTCCATACATCTTCATGTTGAAGCTACTCCTGAAGTGTGTTTGATCGGAGTGAACAGTTGATTATTCGCATCTAACGTTATTTCCCAAATGATGACGTTTCATATCATTTATTTACGGAAACGAAATCAGTTATTAAAAATCCCCAACGAAATTCATAAATTAATCAGCCAAAACGAATTTAGCCGCTTGGGAGTGCTTCGTTCAGATATTGCGCACGTACATACGTGCATTGTATCTGTTCTCTGTTTGGAACTTAACGTTTCGTAAATTATTCCCTAACTAACTAGCCGGGCTCATTTAATTCGAAATCCATGCTGACGTGCTGTGTGACGTTGCTCTGAATTCACCTCTATCTCCCCACCGCTACTTGTCTCTCAAACAGCAAAAAAATATTTCTACCACCAACTCTCATGCAGTTCTTGTACTGCTGGTCGCGAGATTGCGTAGCACAAAAAATGCTCGGTAACGACACATGTTAGTGATTCCCATAATGCATTAAAAATACATAAAAAAAGTACCTAGAGAGAGATTAGACAAAATAATATAGCTCATGGTATTAGTGAAATCCCTCACGGTAAAAGCAATGTAAAAAGGACCAGAAGTATTAGTACATATTTGGACAAATGGAGAAGGCATTGTACGATGAAGCAAATAATATATCAAAATAATTACAACGCAAGACGTTTTAAAGAACCAATTAACTCTAAAAGCACTAATTTTGCAGAGAGCCAGTGATTAATGGAATAATGGTGTTTTAATTTGCAAAGATTTGCTACGAGACTCGGCTGTGTTCCGATTTACTAGAACAGAACAGTATGCAAAATATGTCTACGCCCATCCATCACATTGTAGGGTAATAAGCAACAAGCGCACGGTTGCGTGCCCTTGCATTTCCGCCAGCAGGATATTTGTATCGCCCTAGATGGCGTCGGCAAACAGATATTTTTCACGAGAATTATACACACATTTTACTGCCATACGGAGGTTATACATAATGTATGCTATGCGACAGTAATGTTTGATTATTCCCGATGTTATAGTGTTTCGAGTCGTTGCAAATTGTAGGAATGTCTAGAAAAATATCTGCTCTACAATTGATCAATTGCTTCCGGCCTCTGGCGTGGTTTACACGTTGAGTTACCGTAGCCTACCATCTTTCTTGTGGGCGAAACGTCGAATTTTCGATTACCTACCAAACCCGAAACACGTTTAGTTTTAATTGACTCTGGCCGTGGAAACCTACGTTATTATTTCAATGATATGAATAAAATACATTTCAAGTTGTATGGTACCTAAATGCATACCAAGCGTATGTAATGAGTATAATTTTCTTTGCTAAAACTTTTATACAGATTACGTAGATGTATGAAGCAGTAGTTTTTTTAGCGCGCCCGATAAGAAGTATGTGTGGCCGATAAAGAAAGTTATTTTAAATGCATCATCATTATTTCCTAGTTCAGTTGAGAACTTGAAAGTTGAGCTTAAGGGTCGTTTAGAGGTGATTCCCAATGCGGTTGTAAACCGAAAGAAAAGTAGCAGAAATTTGTTTCTAAAACTTTACGACATGCTGCAGTTAAAATGTTTAATTATCGGTTGAAAGAAGGAACAAATTTATTTATTTACATTACATGCATTTACATTATTTTCTGACAACCGCTATATTCATGTTTTGATTAAAGGTCTCTGAATTTTTGGATTCTATCAAAATTTACTTTTTTTTTAATTTATTAGAAGCAAGAAGCACTCTACTGAGACGGGAGAAGAATCGGGCTTCAGTAGCGACGATTCAATTTGTGAACCGGACTTCATCCCAGAAAAATCCCAGAAATCGGATACTTACAACTGTTAGTTCATCTTCAAATGAAGGTTTATATATTGCAACAAAAAGAACGAGAAAAGGAATATCATCGGTAAAGTCACCGTTCTTACCACATACATTCGAAGCAGTAACTTTTTGGGACAACTCTGGTCCTGGCATTCCAGTTGGAGGCTCACGTATAGACATTATTCTGCAAGTTTTTTTTTAATATTACGTTTCTTGCGTATCAACGATAATAATAGTATCCCAAAAAAAAGATCCCAATTTTGATGAATTTTATAAGATAAGGTTTATAATTTTGTATTTGTCCCAGAGCTTTCTTTGAGCCTATAATTTCGGTGGACACTTAGTTGTCGATGAGAGCATGCTTGCTTTCAAAGAAAGAACTTCCTTTAAGCAATACATGCCATTAAAACCATCAAGAGCTGAATCAAAGTACGCATCCTAGTGTGTTCAGAAACCGGATATTTGCTGATCTTTTCATGTCAAGGTATTTTGATCACTTTTTTACAACTTTTTCATTATTATCGAAACATCTTCGTCGCAAGTTGTTTGCGCGTGGAACAATTAGGTCAAACAGGAAGCATTTTGGTCGAAAAGAACTTGCTCTTGTTAAAAATCTGTAAGCTGGAGGTTCAAATTTGGTGAGCACCAGCAATTGTTAACAAATGAAAGGACAGAGGTAAAAAGTCGCTGATAAAGCAACAGTAAGACAAGTGACTAAAGAATGGATTGGTATAATTGTGGACTGCCCAAAAAAAAAATAGCTGGCAACAAGGCGTACGTGGGTGGTGTTGATTTGCTCGATCAACTATTTTCTTGTTATTACATTGCTTGAAAGTTCAGGAAGTGGTAATTATTTTATTGATTTGTTGACGCCAGCATCGTCAATTCACATATTTTATACAGAACCGGTGTTTCTTATTCATAACTCTATCATAAACCGAAGACCCATCTCGTTTTCAAAAGCATAGTTGCCAATCAACTGGTAGGAAATTTCTCTACGGAAAAAAGCGAAAACCAAATTTGAAAATTCACTAACAAACTAATAATTGTTGAGGACCATCTGCCAAAGAAATCAACATCACGAAGATGTGCTACGTGTAGCACCAGTAAAGAACCTAAATGGTCTACCATGACATGTAGCAGTATTGTACATCCCGTGCTTCGCAGCTTTTTACAATGAATAGTTCGCCATTGCAATATAAATGAAAAGACATTCACTATTATAATGTTACAAAGTGGTTGAAACTTCAACCAATAAACATTAACTATTATCAGTGTCTCTTGTGGACAATGGTCTTAACTTCAACCATCCACGAAGGAAATTTTTTTTTCGTGATTTCAGTATCGGGCAGTCTTATTAGAATAACAACAAATAAGTTGGTCATAAACATTCTTTTATTCTTTGTCTATAGTTACCTGCCCTATAAAGGGCTAAAATTCGAAAAGACCATACACGATATTGATTTATATGTAGAATTTTACCATTACACTGCATCACTTTCACTGCGATTCACTGCATATTTTATCAATTTTTCTCCAACGCAGTGCGGTATTGTGCTATACTTCGTAATCTGATTTTAATTCAACCGAATGAATAGAACTTTTCGGATAGACGCCAATGTTATTGAAGCGATAGCTGCATGTAGCTCATTTCTCGATGGTTGTAAGAATAATAGCATTTTGCAAGGATTTTTTTCGTAATAAATGGTTTCATTGTGACGGGATACATCGAATCAAGTTCCCCGCGAAATTAATTACGGCATATACGACGTAACCGCTACGGTTGCGCCTTTCTGAAATCTATTAAATGGAGCGCATCCGGCGTGTACGATTTCGCCGATACCTGAAACTGATATGCGGACGAAATCGTAGCCGTAGATCCATTTTTACGAGCGATAAATCACGTTTGTCCTTTGTATTTAATCGCGAATATCGAGGTGTACAGCGATAACTAGAACAATTGCTGGGCACCGTATATATCTGATCTGGTAGTACCACCCTCGCTATCTATCTCTTTCGACTTGCCTAGGCTAATGCGCCAACTCAGCTACGATTATATACCTCGATAGTCATTTAATTATGGTCAGATTACGGCATCTACCGATTACGTAACAAATTCTAATGAAAGCTTTACATGAAACGATATTAGCCTCGATAAGACGGGGAGGGGAAATGTAAATAATGTTCCGTTTCTTTTAGGTGCGGTTAATTCCAACACGAACGTTACCATCCGTTTAAAATGAATACCCGAAGTCGTTCTAAAGATATTCATCCTTCCTCCGTTTAAATCGATTCTAGAGGTCACTGTCCACTTAACATTTAATGATCTATATGACGAGGGCAAAAAAGTTCTTCGAATGTCATCTCAGAATTCATAATCGTCAAATTCTATTAAGCTACCTCTTTCAGTACGAACTAAATTGAATATCCGGAAATAAAAAGGTACCGATAAGTTGTGATACATATTTAACGATAAGGAAGTAGAAAGGTATCTTTTAGGTGTTACTTCTTCTTATATCTACAAGGATTGTGTGATAAATATCGATATTAAGGAAGACAACACAATTGTTTTGCATTTAGTTAATCTATTTCGCTTTTTCAACTCTTTTATGCCATCCAAATAATAGGATCTGTTGAAGTCGGCAAAATATTTCGGCAATGACCGCTTTTCGCCGTTTTATTCAAGTTTGGAAAAAGAAGAATGCCGCAGAAGCCAAGTCCGGCAAATATGGTGGATAGGATACCAACTCCTACCGTAAATGGACCGGTGACCATGAGTGGGTTGGAGCGTTATCTTGACGGTAGAGAATTTTTTTCTTCACAAATCCCAAAAAAATCGTTGCCATAACATTCCCAAATAATGGAATCGTCTTTGTCATCTTTGGTCTACGTTCGCCAGAAAAAAACCCACTTTGTTGACTGACCTTTGTTGATTTGACTTTGTTGATCATATCACCCATATTTTAATGGGACGGCTTGGCCGCTTCCTATCAAAGATGGATGTTCAACCACGCTTAAATCGCTTAAACTAGTTAGTCATCGAAGGTTCGTAGTCCTTATAGGCTGCATCCAACTTCCCTTTGATTTTTGGACACGTTTTTCTATCAAAAAAAAAATCGAAACACGTTCTTTTTTCTATTAAGTTGCTCACTTTCAAAAACCCTTAAAATAATATTGCTCTGTGAATCTCTTCCAAGTTTTGGCAGACATCGACTAAAGACTAGTATTCGCGGACGGTTATGCAGATTTTGACACAAATCACCGTCTATCCCCAAACCCGGTGCTTATCATATTATCCTCGTCTGTACCGTTTCATCACATTTAACTAGCTTCTTAGACTTAGAAAACCTCCTGCCATTATCCTCTATTTCTTATCGTATGTTTGAGTCAACCATAAAAATTGGCACTTGACACACAACCTGATACTGATATGGAAAACCAGATACTTACTGTCCGGAAACTGTGATTCGTTTCCCAATGCCTCAAATGACCCAATAGCCACGCTGGGTGATGTTTGAACCAAATAATACACGGAGTAGATCAAAACATAAAGGTTGTCCAAAAGGAAGACTAGTTCAATAAGAGTTGACAGAATGAATTGATTCGCAATTGGAAGAGGGAAGAAAATATATGCCGGAAGTCGAAAGAACGATGAAGGATCGATTCGATTAAACTTAAACAATTATAATGAATGAAACAATCTTCTAGATGAGAAACAAGTAATGAGGAAAAATAAAATATTCAGAGAATCGCGAAATAGCAGCAAAGAAAGATATTTTCAAAATATCTCTCGCGCTTAATCATATGTTCACATCACATGTCATGAAAAAACTGTGAAATAAATGAACTCAATCCCTTAATAAAAACTGCAGCTGGACCCAGGTTGTACACCTATATGTTGGTCCACTCGAAAGTCCTAGGTCGAACGTTTTTAAAGGGAAAAATGAGAAAGGAATGAAAAGACAACAGAATCGATCGAGAATCGGGAATTTTTTTCTGGTTTTACGCCACCGTTCCACTTCATTCACATCCGACACGCATACGTGCGTCCTTTTAAGAATTAGCGCCCTCGGAATAAAAGCGAAGTGACAGTGACAACAATGAAACGGGCGATTTCGTTGTCCTATCGATTTTATCTCCTCTAGCGTTAGCGCAAATGACAAACAGTTGGCTTATTCAACGTTCCGTTGTATGTCGCGTCGCTTCCAATTAAAACGTACGCCGTCGTGTGTGTTCTGTACAAGTTCTGCGCTGCGCGGTTAGCCGACGAGCAAGTTGTTTCCTTAATTTTATCAGATGCCGCGCGCTTGGTTTTGTTCGAACCTTGTTAAGCATAATCGGAATTGTAGTGGAAATGCGCTAATGTAGTTAAATGTACTGTACTTCTAAATCCCAATGCACGGGATGTATAGGTGTATCGTGTTTCGTCAGCAAAACAAGCTAACGAACACACTTGATACAGAAAATAGTAACAAAATACGTCTAAACTGCAAAATTTGATAACCCAGCTAGTTACACGGATATCTCCGTCACATCGGTCGATCTCGCTCTTACTAAAAAGGAAATGGGAGGAGAAATAGCTTAAACATAAACGAGTATCGGTAATCCACAGAAAACCATCTATGCTCAGAACTGGTATCAGAGAGAAGGTCCATCCTCAGTCTGTGCCCTGAGGGGCCACTGATTTCGATTACCCTTATCTTCATGAAGTTACGCTTTTTTTTGCTTTACTTTTTTGGGTCGCTACCCACACACAAAACAATTGATCTCGTCACTTTAAATAAACCATGATTATTCATGAAACATTGAACTAATGATAACCTAACTTACGTTTTTATTACAATCTTTCATAGTTTCAAACGGAATGTCCATTTTTAGTGAAATCTTAAATTGTAACGGCCGAATTTTATTTCTACTTTATTAATTGCAACAACGTTATAGGAATCATTGTGCACTACTTTAACTACTTTCACGTGTATTGCGCTAAAATGTAATCCACTATTTGCATTTCGCAAAAAAAATGTGACTTTTGGTGTTGCTTATTCCAGCAAGGAAGTACTCCCAACCTAAATCCACGGCAGGACCTAAATTGTTAAGTGGTTTCGCCAAGCTTTTGTTAGCCATTATGGTCACGTGGTGCATTGAGAGCTGACAAATTGTGATTGTATTTGAGATTTCCATATGTTTATAGTCCCATGTGCGGTAAAGGCTACGTTGTCTGGTATGTTTTCCAGAACTTGTTTAAAACTAAACGTTATCCTGGTTTGGACCGTGTCATGGTTAATCGAAAACTCGGACGTTCCGCCCACAATCACTGATTACAATCATGACTGTGACACGGCCCAAACCCGGAACACGTTTAGCTTTAACTGACTCTGGCCGTGGAAGCCTGCGATATTACTTGGAGAGCTTGCTATGATAACAAATTTTTTTATCCGTACGTAAAATCCACAATCTTGAGTTTGTCTTATAGAAGTGTATTATAGAGTTCGCGTGCCAAACAAGCAGCACTAAGGAGAGTTAGAGGAGGTTCTGTAGCAGGATGCGATGTGGTAGAAGAGTTTTCCGATTTCCACAACTGATTTTTCATGATTTTTGAATTGGGTTAGAGTATCAGAGAATCTAGAATTGTTATGCCATATACAAGTCTAGAAGCCATATAAAATATACCAAAAATATTTCAGTGCATGTATGCAGAACCTAGCTGGATGTGCCGTAAGCAATTACAAGCAAAAGGAATAATGCTCAGTAACTCCGAAACCACCCATTTACGGCGCTATGCTCGATAGAATTTGTCTGCGTATTTTGGACCACATTATCCTTCGCTCAAGCTTTGTGACATTTTTTTAGCACCCTGTATACGTATACTGATCGATCAAAATTTCTCACAATCTACTGGTTAACATCGTAATGCATATACATGTTTTCCCTGTATAAACACTACAATTACATAACAATTTCTGTGAACACAATTGTAATCCCCTTGTTTCCCCGAGTGCATGACTACAGCTACTAGATTCCTAACATAACCACCTAGTAGTTCGACATAAATTTCTATGGTGGCATTTAGCATGGTCTTCGTGGTTCCTGCTGAATAACAAGTACGACGACATCTATGTATACACAAATGCAACACATAATCGTACATGCACACGTACATCGATCTGTTTCGTGTAGAGAAAATGTATGCATCGAGCTCATCATCCCTTAAGATGATCCCTCCGGATCGAAGACGGTAAATCTCGCAATAAAAGGAGGCCACTATTTGTGTATCTCCGCAGCGACTTACAATAACACCTACGTCAAACCTGACCCTTCGTCTAGGGACCAAAACAATCGCCTTAGGATATCGCCGAGTCCACCCGACACGCTGCTTTCCAACACCGAACGCCATGAAAATCGTATATCGCTGTCGCCTAAGAGCTGAACAATTTACTGTTCCTTATGTCCGTTCCGTTTAACTGTGATTTTCAATCGCATCTTTACAAACAAGCGAATTCAATCGATAGTGCGCCATTATATACGGGAACATCGGTATCCCGAAAATTCAGATAAAAACGAAACTTGTACAGTGTGACCCATTAGCGCGAGGAAATCCAATATTTCAGTTGATATCAGTTAGGAAAAAAGTTTCGAATAAAAATTACAATATTTGCACTTGCTTTCAAATCATTCGGGGAGCCCGAGATAAATGGACCACCCAGTATGTATTATTACATTTTCTAATTTTTTCAAATATTTCAAAAAATGCTAAAATCATTTCTGGGGTCGGCTGTAGCCTAAAATCCAACGGTTCAGCCACTAAAACCAATTGTATTGTTTTTTTACCAAGGTGTCTTTTTAGCCTTTAAAGCTTCAACGAAATACGAATTTTCGAAAATGGAATAATGCAAATGGATTTTTCTTCCGTGGGTTTTATGCCACTTTGGGTCACTTAACACCTCGTATCTTAGGAATTAGTAAAAACTCCGTATTTCCATTTCGGGAACAATATGAGCGTCGGCTAGTGTAATAGAAAGCCGGCGACGACTAGATAATCGTAAATTGTAGTGATTTATTCCGAGAGAAAAAAGGATCTATTACAAGTGGCAATATTTTCTCCGGGTGACTTTTTCTCTTCTACACAGCTTGTTCGCCATTTTATCCTGCCGAACGATCTTTATTCGACATAAGCGTAAGACGGAAGATTTATGGCACGTAAATACGCGTAATAAAAAGTAAAGCACCGAAGGGAGGGATTGATGATCGTAATTTATGCAAATATGACGCCTATACGGTATACGTTAATACGGTACGAAAAGTATTACGTCGGAGGAACGTTCGTGTTAAGTGCAAATTAAGATTGTAAATGGTCACATGATTTACATAGTAGATAGGCCGCACTAATTATTCCATTAAGTTACAGGGGAAAAATTAATAGCGATGTTCTAAGTATTGATTATTGTGGCAAAATACTTGATTAATTGGAAGAAATTTAATTAATATCAAAAATCAATAAAGATAAAAACATACTTTTCTTTTTTGATAGCTCTGAAGCCCCAGAATTCGACAATTTGGCGAATACGAAAGATCGTTTGGTATTATCACCTCCTATTTGATCTCTGAACCACATTTATCATGTTACTACTATCCAAATAAAAGACAAGATTTGAATTCAAACTACAAACATCATAGCATGTAAATACAAAAGAAAAGCATTGTTGCGAAGATCCACCAAAACGATGCAACTTTGATAATAATAATAATGATTATCGCAAGTCTAGGTACTACTCAAGCTGCGCGATGTTTTAATATAGCATTGACCAGAGAACATGGTTACCTTGTCGCGTAAAGATAAGAATCAAAATAAACTCCTCGAGGCTCTATTAAGAAGCAATGAATGAGTGAGATGTCAGCGGAAGTGTAATCATAGTAAGGGATTTTTTACCTTGTCTTCCTAATGGGAGGCAAACAGTTAAAAAATTAGGTTTTTTTTTTTCCACGTTCTTATTACACGTGCTCCGGAGTAGGTATCAAATTTTCAATTAAACACCAATTTTCGTTATAATTTTCGTAGAGGTGATTTAATAACTTACTTTAAATTAGCCAACTTTGACTGGTCTTTCCTTTCAGATATTTTTATAGCACATCGTCTTCCATAATTGATCGTTCAGTATCTAAAGTCAAATCTCTTGGTCGTCACTATTCTACGTGGTTTACGGACAACATCAGGTAGTTAATGAAAATTAAGGAACACTACTTCAAAAAATGAAGAAGTACAAAATCATTGACTTATTATAGCGAATTTATCAGCTGCTTAAGAAGGAAATCCATTCGGCACATTTACACTATCAAACTCGCTTGGAAAATGATTCTGTAAGTAATAATTCCTGGAATAATGGTTTATGAAGATGAAGAAGAATAAGTCAATCACCAGGTATCGTGTGCAAATTTGCTGAATAATATTCCAAAGCATTTTGTGCAATTAACAGTGTGGTGAACAGGATGCTTCTCAATTATTATCCTTCCTTGAACGTTGGACGTATTGCTGAAAATAATGATCAAATCATTAAACCTGATATGCCTACTAGTAAATGATTCCATTCAAAATATCTTAGTCCGTTATTGTTTTCTAAAATTTACATCAATGTTCAACCATACGCATCGATACAGGAAAATGGTTTCAAGTATGAAGAGGTTGACTTAGGCGTATTATTTGATTTGAAGCTTACTTCTTCTCAGCGTTTAACCACGAGTTGCTTCTCAACACTAACATCTTACGATGATGAATTTAAGTATTACATCCTCCACATGTTCCTGTTATCCTGGTGCAAGACAACTCGGCAGTTCGTACCTCGACAACCGTATCCCGGTGGTTCGATAATCGAACTCCTTCGTTGGCCCTCAAAATCGCCAGATTTAAACACAATTGAAAATGTATGGGGTATACTGGCGAATGTGAAAGCAGGAAGGTGTTCGAGTGCCAAAGAACAGGCGCAACCTCCACACCCATGTTAACAGGATTTGAGGGAGCCTTAGAGGGAGACTGACTTGTGGCGTCGATGCCCAGTAGCACCAGGGTTTTAGTTAAGTTTATATATTTGAATAAATTTTTTAGTTCTACGTATTGTATTTTGCTCTTGAGCGGTGTTTGCCATATTGAAGGCTGGGTTGTTAATATGAACAAAATACTCGTATTAAGTAAAAAATTACAGGTGTTTAGAAGGACATTTGATTTCTAAATTATTTTGGATTTTCTGTTGTCATTAACAAAAATATGAATTTTGTTGTTCGAATCCGACAGCCTACCTGTATTATCTAAAAGCGTTTGCGGTAAAAAAAAATTAAAAATTAACAGTAAACGAAATACTCCCCTTTGACCTGGTTTCGGAAATTCTTAACAGACCCCAAAAAGGACCTAAAATCACAATAAAAAATTGTCTGAAGAGATATGTTGCTATTCAAACAGTTTTCTCTGTCACAAGTACGTTCTAAATTTGCAACGTTTATTAATGTAATGCGATTATACATAATCTATCTCTAGCTCTACACCGAATCGATTTGTGCGGTCTTATCAATCCCATTCACCCGTCTAGTAAGGTAACCAATTACTATTACGCTCCATTGCATCCTCTGTCATAATAAGCACGTATGTAATATGTACATACATATATATTAATTGTTGCTATATTATTAAGGATGAATGCGTTGCACCATATAGCGTGGGATAATTAATTCCGAGTTCAATATTGTAAGCGCTATCAAGCGAAAATCATCAGCTTACGCGTGTCTGTTGGATAATATAGATACACTGCAGATTACGTTATACGTATACGCTAAAATAAGCGTATGCATCGGATTATTAGATAGTAAGGTATTCGCATAATTCGTTACGCTGTTACAAGCCTTTCAAAAAAAAAATCAATAGAATGAAATTTGATTTTTACGCGCGCCCCTGGCAATGCTTGTGAATAATCAAACTTCAATTTATCTTGCACTTTGAAAATTTTCCACTTACCCAAATGCATCTTTTATCAAAAGCAACTACGCAGATTATCTTGAGCTCTCCTCGCTATTTTGCTACCGATAGCATTTGCTAAAGATCGCTGGCAATTGCTGTTCACACTTCGAACAGATTTACTTATAATTCATAAACTTTCAATCGACTAAAATTCCTTTCCTTTAAAAATATTAGATTATAGCCTGTAATGTCCCATAGGAGTTCCTCTATTTAATGCCTAACGGCTAACAACTTAACATCAGCGAGTACCAACAACCATACAATACGGATAAGAGAGTTTATTTTCTACTTGTTTGTAACAAGAAGTGGCATTAAAAATAAATATGTGGAATCTTAAGAAAAGGAGGAAAAGAAGTAATATTGCCGTTTCTCCGGAACCATCTTTAACTGGAAATAGATGTACCTAACAAAACGCCAGGGAGAGGCAGAAATAACCCAAGGTTGCACATGCTACGTGACTGGTTTGCAAACCGAGTACAAAATGATCCACACTTCCCAGAAAAGGTTTTATTGTCTAAATCAGTGAAATTCTCATATTTAGGCATCTGAAAATCCACACGCAGTGCGTGAAAATAATTTTCAACACGAATTTCGGTGCAATATGTGGTTGGAGGTACTAGACTCTCATCTAATTGGACCATATTTTCTTCCCCTTCGATTAAATTCGGATGGATTTTTAATCTTCTTAAACAACGATTTCTATGTCCTCTTAGATAACAATCCTTTAAACCTTACACGTGAGACCTGCTTGCAACTAGACGGCTGCCCTGCCCATTATGCTAGGAACACGCCACAATGACTACCTTTGATGATGGATCAGCCGTGGAGGACCTGTTACTTGGCCTGCTTATTATGTATTCTGTTTTTCACTTTTGCTGGTTTTACAATAAAAATTATTTGTAAAAAGTCATTTCCTTAGCAGGTCACAACTACCAACTATGAGTTTTGCATCTGTTTCCAAATTAGAAAAGAAATATAAAAACTGGAATTAAACCCTTACCTCCGAAGGGCTATAACTATTTAACAAAGCAAGCGTGGATACAGCTTCATAGGAAGTGTTTTTCTTATTTTGGTGCCCTGAACTCAAATTTTAATTCCTTCAATATAATTCGGAAACAGCCTGTATAAGACTCTCGAGAAATGAGCCAGAAAAAGAATCACGTTGACATAGCATTTCAGACGGCACCGGAGTGAACATCAATCCACATGGCGCTAATACCAGCGACCTTTTATAACGTAATTTTTTAATATAATATTATATATGGAAACTCGTTTATTTTAATACTGTAGGACATTGTAGCCATTCTCATATGTATTAGACACCCATCCCATTATTACCCACATTTCTCCATTTCAACAACAAAAATGTTTATAAATATCCGTATTTAGTTACGCCACCCCTTTCTTTAATAACGACACGTATCCATCGTGGCATACCAGCTACAAGATTAAAACATTCGTCTTCCGTCAACGAGTTCCACACTTCGAGATGGCATTTCTTTGGAATTGCATTTAAACTTAGAAACTTTAACTTTTAAAATGTGCCACAAATGATCGATTGGCGACAAATCGAGATTCTGTGCAGGCCATTTGAATACGCGAACGTTATTTTCATTGAACTACTGTGACGCTGCACGTGATTTATGCCAGGCAGCGTTACCTCGTTGGAAGAAGAAGTCCGATATGTCTTCGCTAAATAATTTTAAGATGGACGGCACCAATAATTCCTCTAACATTCAACGCTCGCACACGTAACATTCTCCAACGCTTGACGCAGATATACAGCCCCAGACCGCTGTCATATTTGGCTGTGCGTATAATACAATTTGGATTGTGCGCCTCTCCCGGCCTTCTTTGAATATATCGAGCACTAGGCTATCCATATACTCTATGTTTGTTTTATAAAGAAACACACCAGAATTCACTTCTATCCGACCATATAACCTTAGCCTACATCCACAGTTCAATATTTGTAGTATTTGGCCAATAACAACTGTTTATTTTTGTGTTTCTCCGTTAGGTGCGGCTTCGCGAGACGTCAGCAATTCTATGCTGTAGTGGAAGCTCGTTTCAGAGGCTGTTCGATGATTTTATCCTATCACGCAACGAGATCCGCTGTAAAAGCCGGTCTTGTCGTGCTGTTTGCGTTTGTGACTGCTTCTTCGCCTATCTGATAATAATCCAGTTTCCTGGCCTCCTTTAATAGCCGCGAACGCTTTATTTTTTGCGCTATTTTAGCCAATACCACGTTTTGTGAATGCAATAATAATTTGGGCCTGTGTCATGTGCTATTTACAAATACAGCTTTTCTATGCATTACAGTCGCCTAAATGGGCCTATGTTTAAATATATACCTCACTTATTTTCTTCGGAATTTCATAGAAATATAAATATCAGGCTTTCCCAAAGATGTGAGCATGGCACGGCTGTATTTCATATGTAACTAGAAAAAAAGCGAAAAAGATGCGCGAATTTACGAAACGCGCCGACACGTGTACATGAATATTTTTACTTTATTTCCTGTGTATATACGTAAGCCTTTCATATCTCATTTGACCTGCGTTCGTTATAAAAGGGCGGTACACCGGCACATATGGCATATTTAGCTTGCTTTCCCGTCTTTCCACCCGAACAAAAACCAATTTACGTCGGCTAGATTAGGCCTGGATGTAGCGGGAGGAATAATATATCGTTTTTGTAAACCCACGTCCCCGCATGAATATTTGAACATACGCCGTTGTGCGGTAAATTGCGCTCTTCTTCTTACTAATCTCCCAGTTGAATAGTTAATTGCCGTTTATTAGGGCCCTTTAACAACTCTCTATTATTTCCCGGTTTACATATATATTTCACTTCACCTTTTCTCTATTAAAGTTTCAGAGCGGACCACGTTAAGATTATCTCCATTATAATGTGCCCTTGTACACTTAATAGTTATTCACACCGGGAAGAACCTGACTACTACTAAAGGGCATTTGAAGAAAGTGCGTAGTACTTGCACTTTCGTGCCTTTTAAGAGCTTTAAAAATCTCACATAAGTACATATGTGCATTTGATATAACTTTACGTAAGCTCACGAGACTGGGTTCGTGTTGTCTAACACGAGTCTGTCTAGTCTCTGCTGATTTCGTAAAACGCACTCGTTTCTGCAGGCTTTGTTTAGTATTATTGCGGTAAAGCGCCGTAAACATTTTCAAAAGCGACTACGACGCATCCCCGCCGCTTGCAATCTCTCGCGACGCGTACAGACCGACGATGTTCTTGCGTGTATAAAAATCGTAGCCGGGATACATGCATAATTTCGCGACGGATCATTTCGTTCATGGCGTCTTCGTGTATGGACGACAAACCTTCCACGGTTTTATAGTTGCCTGGCACGGGTTTACAAGGATTCTGCGCCAAACAACACGGGCACGCATTTGCGAATAGCATATTCAGATTTCAACATAAGTCGGTGGAGCAGCATTTCGCTGATTTGTCGGACGTTTTATGGCGAACTATACAATAAAGTTTCTTTGGAGCGTAAAATTTTACGGTACGACCATAAATTTTCGAAACAAGTGGAGAAACGCCACTTCATTATTTTCGCCTGCATTCTTCTGCCTGGAATATTTAAGAGCCGCACGCGCTCCGTAGCGACGACGTTTCGTATTTGTTTAGGACGTGTATTTCGGAGAATTAATTAGTGTCGGCGTAATTGGGGACACAACTGAGAGAAACAACGTCGCGAAAATATGACGTATAATATAAATACATATAATATAAAATATTCCTAGATATATGTATATTTTAAATAATGTAACACGTTGAAAATTAAATTACAATTTGAAACTCATCGGTTAATTGATTTTGAACGTAACTTCGTAACGATCGACTTCTTGAGTCGATTCGACATCGATCAAAATTAAAATTTCGAAGAGATTCATCAAGTAGTGTTGTTTTGAGAGCTGTTGAAAGTGAGCAAGTTTATGTGTTTGTAGAATCACAATACTGGTCAATGATTCGATTTCTTTTTTTCTCTATCATCATGATAACGCTCCGGGCCACTCATCGATAATTGCGACAGCAAAATGAGTCGATACAAATTGGTACCCCATACGCCCAATTCACCAGATTTGACCTCCTGCGACTTCTTTCTTTTTTCAAACTTGAAAAACTGGTTTAGCAGAAAATGGTTCGCGTCGAATGAAGAAGTCATTGCCGAAACGTTTGAACGGGTTAAAAAAAATTGAAACACCGCTAGACTAAACGTACAAAGCTACAAGGAGATTAGGTTGATCACCAAAGTGCTATTGAATATTATACTTTGTATATTGATGGATTCTCCAAATAGTAAAGTAATTTTGGCAGCCGTGGTAGAGGAAGAAATGCTTGACAACCTGAATGTTACGCGAAGACTTCAATACCAACCATTCCATGACCCTCCGCCGATAGAGAAATCTTGGAAGGATATGGTAATTGGCAACAAAGCCGACTGTCTTCGAATATTCACCGATTTTTAGCAAACAAACGAGCAAAGACCATTTCTGAAAAATTTGGTTACTGGTGATGAATCATGATTGGTTTTCAACAACATCAAAAAAAAAGAAGGCTTATGTTTCGCCAGGTGGAACGTCAGAGGGAATACCAAAACACGTCCACAGTAAGAAAACAATGTGGTGTGTTTGGTGGGACAGAGGTGGAATCCTCCGTTAAAAGATGATTCCAAACTGCATTTATTATTGGAGGAAGAAGCCAATAAGGGTTGGCTCATCCGCCATCATTTAAATATGTTTTTGTTAAATTTTTAATTATCATTTTTATTAATAAATTTTTCTTTAAAAAAGAGCGGCAGATAATTATGCACCCATTCACTAATTATTTCGGGCAAACATTTTTCAAGCTTGGTTGGAATATTTCTGAACAAACCCTTTCACTCCGTGAAGTTATTTCTCACTCGAGCTATACGCTAATTAACTTTTCCCAAATATTATAGCGTAAACGATGTCATAATTTACTGTTTTATAAATGTAATTGTAGAAGTACTATTTAGAATTGCTCTCTATTTTTGCTTTATTTTTAGTAGATGAAATTTTTAAATACAACAGGGTCTCTTTATGTTGTACTACGTGGGTAGACGAAGTTTCGTGTAATGCTCCGTAACTGAAATTATGTCGTACATGTTAATATCATACTTAGCCGGAGTAATTACTACGTAAATTTTTCGGTAACGTGTTTATTTTGGGCATTTCAGGGCGGGCAACATGCGATAGTGCAGTTATGTATCTACACTAAGTTCGTAATATATGCTCTTATTATTTTGCGTTCTGCCCGAATCACATTACGCATTAATGTCGTTATTGCGGTCGCTAGGCGATCGTAAATATATTTCGTCATAGGACACTAATGTTTTACACGTCCTGATAACTTACTTTGAGCGGAAAATAGTATAGCACGTTATGATGATTGTAATTTGATTCGTACTACAACGGTAAGCGTAATAAAATTTTATGCAATTATGTAAGTAATGATGTTTAGCCGTAAATGATAACTAGGTATATACGTTACAGGATTGTACTCCGATATTGCCCGTAGGCACAGTGAGCTGGTTTTAGAGACGTAAAGTTTGTAATTAGGGTTTTCTACGAAATCTATTGGTTATTGATTAATGCAATAAGCATTTGGCCTACTTTAAAAAAAAATCATAGTAGGAGCCAGCCGCATATTCTGTATTATTGCGAAATAAAAAATTGGTCTAGAACACACAGGAAATCGTAACCAACATTAGTGTCTTTAGTCCCAAGAAATCGAAACGGTTAAGACGAAGCACTCGTACCACTACTAAGGAAAGCAAAAAGTAAAGTAAAAGTAAAGGACTAGAAACCAAATTAAGACTGGCAAGGGAACAAATAGAGAACGCAATAAGATTAAAGATAATTACATTTTTGAAAAAAAAGAAGTACTCGGGAGTACTAAACTGGAAAGAATGACTGAAGTGCTAAAACAAAAGAACGAATCCAAGCTGGAAATCAAGTGTACTGGAGCTGGAGCTTTAGGCCCAAAAAAAAAATTAACGACGAAGAATATCGTATGCTATGGAACCAGGAATTAAAAGACTTCATAGAAGAAGATGTAGTGCAAAATATTTAAAACACAAAGACTTGTGGTCTGAAATGGTGAAGGTGATCTGAATAATCGGTAATCAAAAGAATAAAGCATTCAAAACCAACGAAGGACAGACCGAGAGTAGACAGAAAGCAAAAGCATAATGACCAACTAAGTAATAAACTATTGAAATGAAATTCAAGAACCCCCTTAGGAGGCTTTATTCCGCATGGAATGTAACAGCTGATTTTTTTGCTAATAACAGATGCTATTGTCTATTGTCGTGTTTTAACACAACCTTCGATAATCCAAATTACTTATACAGCATTCGCGGTAGAAATAAGGAATATCGATGCTGGGGCCTTTATTGTCATGTTGGATGAGAAAATATCAGAGAAAGAACAAATCACAAATCGTAAGTTGTAATTTCCGCAACCAATAAAAATGAGACAATTTATTTTATTAATACAATACTGCGATAAATTTTCCATTAGCTGCCAGGCAATACAAGCCGATGATACGAACCCTGCATTGCATTCTGAACCATTGCGGCTGGTATGTATCTGTTACCGTATGCGATCCTTAAGTTCTTCCAAATTTTCGGGTCTGTTCTGGTGAAGCTAGAGTAAAAAATGGAGTGGGTTCATATCAAGGGATCAGGCTAACCATTCTGATAATCCACCGATTTACAAAGACTATCTCTCGTACCCGAGTAAATAAGTTTAGTCCCGCCTTATTACAAGCAGATGGTTTTGTTGGATTTGATACTGCGGGAATGAGCTCAAATTGTAGAAAATCAGAATAGATGCTCTTACTCTAGCAACAACAGAGGAGAGACCCAGAATTGTTTTTCCGAAAATCCCCACCGACGCATTGGTATTCTGTAGACTCTACGCATAAGTCTTATATCGAATGAGGATTCTACTGGGTCAATAACGGCAGTTGTGTATGCAGGGAAGAGGTTACGAGCTATCTGACAAAGTCATCCTCCGATAGTTCCTACACTACGTCAGTTTGCCATACTATCCTCGAGTCTGCCTTACCTGCAGTTTTCATCGAACCTGGACCAGGTTCTACTTTATAATCTATCGTGAAAACTAAACAAGTAGTATCATCCCACATCTCACAATCAGTAAAATCGCACTCCTTAGCTCGCTATGAAACCAATTTCAATGAAGGAAAGGTCGAACCGTATCCATAACCGACAATAAGGAACGGATAGGTACGGTTTCGGATAGAAACGATCGAAGAAGAAATAAAATACGTACCGGCTTAAAGGGTCTTCCGTCACCGTCACTCTTAAATTTAGATCTCCTTTTAAAAGTCTGAACTTTCGGAACAAATAGTAGCAGGACTTCCCGTTTTTAAACCGGGAAGAAGTTTCATATGTATTCGAGTTGACGTTTTAGTGCAACACGCTGAATTATAGGGGTTTCTTGGCTTGCAATTTAAGACGAGACATCGCTTTACGGGAATTATATGCTGGGTGTGGCGTTTAAACAGTCGGTTAGCCGGATATTGGGAATTACTATTCTCTGAATATTCTCAAAATTTGTCTTTAATGATTTTTTATACCGATTGTAATAAGGTGACAATTTTTAATTTCATTGATAGTAATTAAGAAGGGTAGTGGGCCGATATGTGAACCCTGTGGCACTCCAGACGGAGCCAAGATTTAAACAAAAATTTAGTACAACAAGCGGACTATCTCAATTATTGATTTCCCGTTTCATTATCTCTAAAACGTCAACATTCATTAAAATCCCTTTTTCTCAAAAATTCCCTTCAGACTGCCACTACCATTGACAACAAAACGGCTACCTCTGATTATAAAAAGTCTTCTTATTCAAAGTTTCCTTTGACGGAACAATGACACTCAATTTCAAATAAAAATCCTCTTATTCGATAAAACTTATTTCACCTCGTCGTTTCGTTGAAATCTCCTGAAACCATATCACGAACGTAATAACCCTATTTGTAAAATCTCTATTTTGCGCGAGCCGACACTGTCGATGTTTTTACGTTTCCGCGGGTTGCTTCGTTAAATTAGAAGCAGAACGTTAATGTTTAAAGTGAGATTATCCCTCCCTCAGCGCAAATTTATTTTCACGGCGAAAAACTGTTACGTAAGCAAGCCACGATACGCATGTATGCGCAACGTAAATAACATAATATCATTTATTTCGCGCGAAAACAAAGCGAGTAGCTCCGGGTGTATAATCCGGTAATTTAGCAAAAGTCGCTAGCCCGGACGACTAAGTCCACTTGACCGCTAGCGTCGGAATCCCACGGACGTAACGCGAATGAATAAATTAATGATAAACGGAACGCACTGCGAAAATAACCTGACGAAGGGTTCGAGTAAATACGCGCGAAGGCGATCCCCCGCCGCCGCCACTGTACAATGGACGGCGGATTTGATGCATGCATCGCTGAATCGCTGGAAATAAATCGAGTGACATCATCGCTCGGTCAGCTAATTTATCCTGGAGAGCCCTTTCTCTACGTCCTGTTTTGCGCGCGCCGGGTTGTAACAAAAAGAAAAAAACGCGACGAGGCTTATCATCTCCGGATGAGTGACGACAGAGCCAACCCGAGACATCCAATTCAAGACTCAAATTTTGCCAGCCCAAATAATACGCAGAACAGCTATATCAGTAAGTACTCGATCAAAGTTAGTACAAATAAAATGTCGATAATTTTTTTCCTATTTCCTATGGAACGAATAAAACGAAAATTAGGTATTTAATCAATATTAAGCTCTTTTCTTAAAAAACGTCTTTGTGGTGGTTCCATTGGCGAACAGGAGCTCTACCGCCCGGTATTACAAATTTTATTTTATCTTCTAGCGCTTTCCAATTCAATTATCACTTTAGTAGTTCGTAAGTTTTTGACAGGGATTGTTTAATGTTTGCGTAGAGTGGCGGATTACGAACATCAACAGAAAGTTTCGTTTTAAGCTACGAAAGCTGGTAACTTAATGAACTGTTCACATGAGTTTAAACAAGCGAGCTTTCTAGCAAGTAATACTCGCACTTCCGAAATAACCAGTAAGCCGCATTGTACGGTAATTAGATGGTTTTTCCACACTTTTATAGCATATTTTAACCCCTTCAGACTGCACACATGCATGAGATTTGTTGCCATGTGATTAACATACAGTAGGGTTGAAAGGGCTGAAATTTCGAGATAATGGCGATTGATATCAAATATGTCAGTTCACATCAAATTTTATAATTAAATTTTTTTTTCGGAGAATACTAAATCAAATCTGAAGGGGTTGAAACAAAAATAGATGAAAAACTACTACGGCTGAAATGGATATTTCATTGTCTAATATTATTCCCCATCCGTAAAGTCAATCCAACTCTCAGTATCTTTTTTGCATTTAAATTATTTCGCACTAGACAGGACGGCTTTAGAATGCACGCCGCTATTGCGAGAGAGATCGAAGGTATCACCAAGGGGAAATTTATTTATCTTGAGGTACGAGAAAATATTTTCGTCGTCTGTGTGACAATAGTTGCTCGAACAATTTAGCTTCTATAAGGGTATAAAATATGTCACTGAATAATGTATATCCGTTTGGGAATCGGTTGACTTAACAGGAAATTGAGGGAAGAGAATTGTGTTCTAAACGTACATTTATTTTGCATTCAGAAGAAACACACAGCGGATGGATACGCAAACGTACATACATCCGAAGTCATATATGTAAATGTACGGTTTAGAAAATGTATGTATAAGATCGATTCCATATCGATTTTGTTTACACGGGCTTTTCAGCTAATAAACCGTATATATGTATGCACGTCCTACATCAATTTGCATTGAAACTAATCTGCAGCAATTTCATAACGCAAAGTCTGCTCAGCTGACTCGGATGATCACGTTAAAATTAAGTGCCTCAGAGTTGCGAATCTCTCCGAAATGTGGTTACTTGTAAAAATTATTATTTCTCTAAATACGGTTTAGACGCTAATGATTTTGATGGTTCTTTGATTTTTGTGTTTTATTTATTTATATTTTATTAGCTAAAAGGTCTTGTTTGATTGTTTGCGATTGTTTCTGCTAGTAGTGAGAATATCTTGAGATTTTCTTTGTTTTACCAACAATATGAAAAACAAAAAAGATTAGAAATTATTGGCATGGATGGTTTACAGTTTCAGGATACTTAACCCAAAATAATAATTGATAGGCTGTAACGAACCACTAGTCGTTACAGATTCAAAGAACTTTTACTGAAAGAAAGAGACAATTTATTATTAAGATAATAACTTTGTGTTCATTCTTTGAATCGTATTTGCGAATGTTTAATCAAAATTTATTTATTTTTATGTGAATAAACTTTTGGAAAACCCTATGTACTTCTTCTAGATGACGGTGCGTACGTGCGTAATCTTTCAATTCGTATTCTTGACTTGTGTTTTTTGCACCGTACGTCATTCAAAAGAAGTCTCCGCGTCATCACCCGGAATGGTATATAAGCCGCTCGAAAATCCTATTCGATAGGAGTCTACTCCTGCCCTCTCCATATCGCTATCGGTGCTAGACGCTGGCCTAGGCGGAACACCCTCCGTATCGCTGCCGACGCTAGACAGTGGCCTAGGCGGGACAATCTCCGCATCACTGTCGGTGCTAGACACTGGCCTAGGCCTGTCCTCGTTATCATAAACTTTGTAAAAGGTAGTAAAAGGCAAAATAAGGGATAAATTACTTTATTTGTAAACAGGTTACTAATTTGCTAAAATTAATTAACCTTAATTTTCCGTATGTTCAAAAAACCAAAATTTACCAGAACCGATACATGAATTTCCAAGCTTGTGAGTATTAGTAAAAAAAAACATACGCAAATTAGTGCGTTACGAGGCAATGTTGCGAGGATGCAAGCGTTAAATTAGAGAGGAATAGATGAGGAAGGAAACAAAACATTGTAAATCTGTTCGTTTCCACTCAAGGATTGATTATTATTATTCGTAATCTAAACGTATAGCTGTTTTGCTAAATATTTTATGAGTACATTGTTACGTGCAATTTTTGCAACCATCCTGTGTTTCGGTTATTTTGCGAACTTTTCCCCCCCAATGCTTTTCCAACTTATTTTATAGCTACGCAACCCATTTCGCACCGCGCGAATTATCGTTATTAAAATTCTATTTGATCGGATTTTGCAGCATTTTTACTCCATTTACTGCTTCGATAATTCTTGGGAAGATTTTACATAAGTGTCTTTGTCTCCATTTACCTTTACCTTTCTAAATTTCTTAAGGAAATAATTTTTCGTGGTCTATTTTCCCTTCTACGCAATAGAGGACCTAATTTGACGCATTTTAGGTAATTTATGATAGTTTCTCCGATTGGTCCGTTTGTGTAATGTTTCATTACAAAAACTATTTTATTGTAGAACGTGAGAATTAACAATTTTGAAACTCTCTTTCCGTTAAGTCATCTTATGAGTTGGGTGTGTCCCGAAGTTCTCTCTGGCGTAGAAAATTTGATTTTGCCTCGTGGAAGGCCTTTCGCTTATATTGCGGCTTTAAAACCCAGAGGAAGTGAACAGTTTACTTAGTTAGAATTTTTTTTTGAGTTTCGAACACAGTGTTGATTGACGTAATTTTGTACGGCTTTGGAGGGCGCATTTTATCCAAGACCCGTCCTAGTGTTCTTGATGAGCGCGTAATATTGCCGAGACCTGCTATTAAACGAGTACCGAAAAACGGAGCTCGTCTGTTGTTGCGGTAGTGGCGGCCGAGGATTGCCCCGCTGAAGAGACCGGTTACGAGAGTGTCCTCATAACGCAAACAACGAACAGATAAGTACTACAACAACTACGATATCGTCGCTAGGGGGGGTAACAAGGAAAATTTTGTTAATTCAAAATTAAACTTTAACTTTTAAAACTTAAATTTTATTTTAATGCCGCTGTAAGATTCAGTTTTTACTTCTATTTTATTTTAATTTTTTTTAATATCTATTTCTAAAATTGTAAAGACGTGTAAACCCCACAAGATCTTGTCGGGTAAACAATCCCGAGTGAACTCGCTTTAGTATATAATTTTTTGTTTTCCTTTTTTTTCCTTTTTTTATCACGTATTTGCGGGATCAGTTGTTTAGATACAAAACCCTTTTTTATATACTTAATTTAAAATTAAATTAAACCAGCTTTAATCTACCTTTTTTTTATTTATATCTTAATGATTACATTTCTTTTCTTTTCCCCTTAAATAACTTGTCTTAAGGACAACATATATATATA
>LR736875.1:6497957-6527450 GCA_902654985.2 Oryctes borbonicus
ATGTCTTTTCTGACGACGCAACGCGCCTCGGTTCCCACGACCAAGGGAACCGAGGAGCGACCCATGACCGTCGCCGACTTTTGACATTTTGATACAATCAGAAACGATGGGTGATGAATAATTGTCTCTTTAGTTTTGTATGTAGCAGCGTAAAAAGCGCCACCAATGAAATGCCATCTATCAGAATTAATTTCAATAATTATTGAATTTAAATCCAAAGTTTCATCGAAATACAGCAAGTGGTTAAATTACAGAAAATTTTGAAATCTTTTCATTCGAAAAAGCGAATTGAACTGAGAAAGCTTTCGCGCAAAAATTATTTTCTAACATTCGAAAAGGATTATCTCGACAACAATATCTCGTCAAGTTTATTTCCGTTTTTGGTAATGCTGTACCACATCAGTCAACAATTTCTCGCTAGTCTTAATGATGATCCCGGGACCGAACCACCAAAGACAGCAGTCACACAAAAAAAAAACATCCCCGGGATGCGCTAACTCATCGAGGAAAATCGACATGTTTGTAACATAACGCGAGATTGGAACATACTTAAACAATTCATAGACCTCGATCCAAAAAATTCTGCATGTTGAATCGACTTTGATAAAGTTAACATAAAAGGCGGCTGGCGTTACACAAAAATTCAAAATGAAGAGAGGCCAACAAAAGAACCTCATAACAAAAAAAATCTCAATTCAAGTAGGAAGATTATTCACCTCCAAAGGAACCACTTGCTTTTTAGATGGTTGTCCAAAATTATTGTAATAATTTCATCTAGTTTTTGCATATACATATATTTATTTAAAGCATTTGTTGTCGCGATACCATTAAACCTAGGACCAACTATGCCAACTTCGTTTTATATTGGGAATGCGAGGATTCGAAATCGAAAATACCATAATTACATGGTATTTTCATTGGAAACATCTGATACCAATTTCTACGCAAATAGCATGTAATTGATTCCTCCGAAAACAATACAACCCTTTGTGCATCGGTAATCGTATCCAAAATACCTACCTGGTCGGTATTGTTACCATCACGGATATTATCTTTATGTTCAGTTGTTATGCATGTATGTACATACATATGTGGAATAATATAGCTATTTATTACATGGTATCGATTAGCAATTAGTATAAAAGGCAGCGCGCATGTGAAAGGAACATATCAACTATACGACAATTAGTTTTATGTAAAAGGTTAAATAACGTTGACCGACCATTAGCGTTTTGTTAGCCTAGTACCATGCACATAAAACATTTCAATGCAAATGCTATATGGGAAAGCTTAATTTATAGGAAGGAAGCAATAGTCTTTATTGCTCTAAAAATTAACCATTTTATAAATCATTTTCTACTGAATAGCTGCTTGAGAGCATTTCAATGGTTTAAAGTAATTTAAAATGCATAAGCTTTAAAAAAATATACACGAATAGATAATATAAAAAAAAAACAGGGACATCCGAAGTAAACTTAGAATGCTTGTATTTGACAATAGCTGGTATATAGGGCTAAATAAACTTGCCTCAACATAGTGTCGTAATAGGCAGTTTACTTGCATAAGCGTACCGTATACATATGTATGTTTATCTTATTATTTTTATTTGTAGTTACTTTTCTCCTTTATGTAGATTCCTAAATGAGCTACATGGATTAAAACAAACTCGCAAAGAGGATAAATTATTATTTACGAACCCAATGTATGAAGATACATTTCGCTTATATGCGAGCCGTTAAGGTGATTGCTTTATGGTTGAATCGTACAAAATTTTAAGTTGGCAGTACTTGTCAATTCAAAATGTACTCTGAAAAAACTGATTTAATTACTGTTAACATTCCATAAACAAAAAGAGATGATAACTGTTAAGCCAGAATGGATTGCGTTAATTCGGCAATATGTAAAATATCGTAATTTATGTAACATTAATGTTTTTACGTGAGTTACCTTAAAAATACAATACAACATCTATTTAACTGTTTTTCTTTTTTATAACAGAACAGCATTGGCAGCACACTTATATGTTAAATTAATTTTATTTTTATTTCTGCTACATTCGGCAAGTACCAACTTTCCTTCACACACTAATGCTTAAAATAAGATTTCACGAATTGATTCGAATACGTGAGATTGCCGATTACAAAGGGCATATTTTCAGTTTTTTGAAAAAACTGAAGACTTGAAGTATTTATAACGCGCTTCTTTTCTTAATCTGCTGTCCGATGCAAAATGTCCCCAATGAATCGACGTTAAATCAACATCACAATTGTATTTGGATTAAATTTGCATACTGCATATTCTCTAAAATTAATACGTGGTCATCATGTATTTTTAAAGTGCGAGCGTTTCCATCCATTTTCAAATATTCACCTTGCCTTTTGCCGGACGATAAATCTGCATAAACATTCGCGTAGTCCTCCATCAGTTCGTTTTAATGAAAGGGGGAAAGATAACAGAGTACGCGACCTCTTTCTCATCCAACCGCCGCATTTAAAATAACAAAATTTCAATTTATTTGCAAAACAAGTTCGTGCCGGAGACGGAGAAACCCTATAAAAACACATAGTTCCTCTTTCTGGAGGCCAGAGAGGACCGGTTTTTAACTCGCAACTTGGGTTCTGTTCGCACACGCAAATCCCGAAAATCGCATACATATTTAAAAGTTCAACCCTGGCTTCTTGCCGCACGCCGAATTCGGCAAAAACACACAGTTCGCATCGCCCTTCCCCTAAGCCGGGGTACACATACATGCGAATACTTATAGTGGCTTGGTCGTTTGTTTATCTCTTTGAATTCGTGTCCTACGAAAGCGGAGCACATTTGTCTTCAGCGTTCGCTTCATTTTCATTCGGTTAGCTTCGCCAAACCGCTGCTCCGTCGCTTTTGTCGTTGCATAAAAAATACTACGCGACTCCGCGCGTTGCGTCAAAATAAATTTATTTACATCCTCGCTTCTTTGTACTTTACTTTCTAAGGTATGTAAATAATGTACCACGCGTATGTTGCGTAATATCATAGTGCAGATACTTTGAGATTTTTATAAGCCCAGCCAGACACTTTAGTTCCGTCATGATTGTTACATCAGCCTGCCAGCTTCGCAAAGAGATGCTCCCATTTCAAATGGGTCGCACTGTATAATTACCGATGACCTATATATATATATATTAAATAATAAATATATATTTATTCAAAGTGTAGCGATTCATCTTGATCGATATGTGGCCTACTTGTAACCCTTTCGACTAAAGTTTTAATTTCTCAATAAAGAGCTTCTTCTAAAAATGATAAGTGATGGCGACAGTGAGTTTTCCTTGCTTTATCTGACGATAATTTAAAATTGTTTAAGTTATTGCTAAAATTTTTAATGATTCAAGAAAGTCTGAGCACCTTCAGGTTTAACTGCATCACTATCTAGGCAACAACAATATTATTACATATAACTAAGTGTATATGCTTAATTCGTAAAAAAATCGAAGAAAACAATGAGTCCACTGTTCAAGCACTTAGCCTCTACACATCGTATGACACCGCTTCATTAATTTAATAAACGTCAAATCTTCGTAACTGCAATAACTTGTAGACAATCCGGAGCCGGTTGCACTAATTTATAGCGCCGCTAGTTTAAATAGGATAAATTCATATCAAATTACTGTAGTAAATTTGATAGTTCTGCAAAGGAAGTTCTTAACTTCTCTACTTAGGTATAAGGTCTTAGTTGTGCATAATTATTAAAGTTATGTAAGCGATTTTATGGCCACTCAAAACTATGTTCAAATTGCAGAGTTTACTCCATTTGCAGTCCTTCATGTGAATAGTTTCAAACGCGGCACGTAGAAATTGCACGTTACGAATACAGCATTCGCACTTACATATTTGACGCTCGTCTTCATAAGCGTTGAGTGCTGCGCCGATAAATTTAGTTGTTTGTACTCGATTAAGCCGTGAATGCAAGGTACTAGTTTTAGTTGACTGTTATTAACATAGCCAAAGCAATCTTAGACGCCACGTTATATAAAATATCAAATAATTTGTTTTAATTCGAATAAAAACCATAATTCAATAATTTGAACAAATTGCGTTAGTAAAAAGAGGCACTCCATATATTGACAATTTTATTCCGTATACAATTAGGCCTCTGTTAACGGACACCTCCCCTTTTCAAAAGACAATTTCTGATGACCCGAACCCAATGCAATCATATAATAGTAGCAAAAATTAGTGATCAAATCTGAGGTTTACATGAAGAAAATCTGAAAACAATAGTGCATTCTATATAAATATGTTGCCATCGGTTACATACGGCACCAATATTTCCTTAGGCCATTTATTGCATCCACCACTCAACTGAAGAAAGGAGATCGAAATTCTTTAGAAACAGACACACAGTAAATTCCATTTAAAACAACAGGTACCTTGTTCGCTTCTTATCTTTCTTATATACGGAAATATTTCTGAAAAAGGAAATTCTAAACTTGTAAAAACAAAATAATTCTATTTTTTCCATCCTTTAACCTTGGTTTATTATCCAACAATTCAATTTTGCCGTGTAGATACTGAACAGCAAAAATAAAACTTAATGGAATAATGCTGGAAAAACTATTCGCCATATTGACACTGCACAATGTATACTTTTAAGGGTTACAACATTTCTTTGTGAAACTAGCAAGATATCTAATTAAGTTTTTATTCATAAAAGTAAAATAAACTTAAAAATATCTCCTCCAGTAATACATGAACTAAATAATAAATTATTACTCCAATGTTTAAACAATTTCTGCGACAAAAATTTAGACGCTCTGTTGCAAATGTAAAACAAGAATAAACAAATGAATGATCAGTAATGCGTTGATCCTCCATTGTTCTTAATCACTTCCAATAGTCTGTTATTAATAGATTCATATAAATTTAACGCATAATTTTGGGGGATATTCTGCCATTCAGTCACTATTGAAGTTTTCAGTTCCTGTACCGTGAAATATTGACGGCCTACGCCATAAACACGACGTGCCAATTCACCCCACATGTTTTCAATAATGTTTAAGTCTGGTGACCGTGCCGGCCACTGTAAAGTTTTAATCTTTTTCTCTTTAAACCATTCAGTAATGGTTTTTGCTTTATGAATTGGCGCGTTATCTTGCTGAAAAACAAAATTGCCCCGGCCCATTGGTTTCCAAAACGTAGAAGATTGTCACGCAATAAGTCTTTGTACGTCACAGATGTCATTTTGTTTGTGCAAAACACTATCCCACTTTTATCGCGAAATCCAATCGCTGCCCATATCACCACAGATCCACCCCCTAATTGTCCGGTCATTTTCACTTTTGGTTCCTTTCTCAGATCATGATAATAATGCGAGTACCCATCCGGTTCGTCCAAATTAAAACGTTCCTCATCGGAAAATATAACTTTTTCCCATTGTTTCTTCCAGGATACGTGTTCTTCAGCAAATCTCAACCTCGCTTCTTTGTGTTTCGCCGAAAGTAGCGGTTTTCTCAACATTTTCTTCCGTGATATTACCGATGGCGCCTTTAAAATCCTTTGAACATTACGCACGTGCGTTTGTACCCCCGCCTGTTCTGCAATAACTCTCGCCGACGCAGAAGAATTGGATGCACACCGCAATATCAAGCGTTTATCCCGCTCACTTACAGCTTTCGGTCGCCCTTGGCCTTTTGGTTTGCCGTAATTTTCCGGATCTTTTAGGAAATTTCTAACGGAATGATCGCTTTTTCGTAACCGACGAGCAATTTCCTTCTTACTAACACCATGCTAGTGCCAGGCTAGAACTTTACCCCTTTCTATCAAGGATGATTGCTTTTTTCTACCCATATTGCAAACGCTTTATAAAATATAATTTCTCGTGGTGAAATGTGTACATTTTACCAGCACAACCGCTGCATATAAAGATCAAATTAAAACATTTTTGCTTATATTAATGTAACAAATGCACAGGGTCTAAATTTTTGTCGCATTTAAAATTCCTATTTTGATCTGGGAAAATCTCAATTACCCCTTATAAAGCAATAAATACCCAGAAATATCTATAAGTGGACTATTTACATAACAAGTATTAACAACCCTCATTTACATTTTATATAATGTCCATAAACTTTGTTTCGTAAATAGAAACGATACCGCGTCTATGTTTTTCCCGGGTAGTGTATTAAATGCTCTTGAAATAAGGCTAGCATATACATGGAGTAGTTGATCTAGGTAATTAAATACTGCATCTGCTGTACACCGAAGCGTAGGAAATGTTTATTCTAAAACATGCACGTTTTGTTTGTTCACAAGCGTTCGGAAGAATCGGTAGAAATTAATTGACCCCACTATTTGTTCTACGTTGACGAGCCATTACTGTAACTGCTCTGCATTTAAAAGAGACTGCCATAATTGCGAATAACGGACATTGCCATGGGGAGTGCGTGCTCTTTAATATTACATTAATGACGAGGGCGATAGCGGCTCGCGTTCGGAGCGAACTACGTTTAATTTTCCGAATATTACCGATATTAGATGAAATGGAGGAGAAAACCATACCCATCTAAAATACTTTTTATAAGGTCAGATGTAGTCATCTTTGAGATTGCAAGTTTCCGCTTGTTCACAGAGATCTACACACTTTCAATAGATGTACCGATTTTCAATAAATATATGAACTTTTTGATGAAACTTCCATTTCACAGGCCAACATTTTATCCTTAGTTTCGATATGCGGTAAAGGTACGGGCGCTTCCGAATATTTTGGAGTGAGGATAGAACAAGACATGTTAGAATTAAATAATTTTTTCCGCATACAGTTGACAATGTAAATCCGCGATTTCTCGAAACGATTATTCCGAATTTGATTTGTGCGGAGTGTGCCGACATTTTAATGTTTTTCATACTCGTTGCTACCATTTAACGGCATTTAGGCATTTTGTCAATTTTTGATTGAAATACTTCTAATTGTTGTAAACGTTGTTATTACTTCAATTAGTAACATACATTTCCATGATATGACGCTCAGAAGATAAAATTGGTCTTATTAAATAAAAAATCTTAGTTTGGAAAAGAAAGCACTTGATTTAAAGAAACAATAAAATCACGACAAAATTTTAAATTTAAAAAACAAACAAAAAAACAATGTGATGGATAGTATACCGAATGCCCGTTTAAGTGTGGCTCTCAACAATGTTAGGTCCTGGCGAATAAAAAAAAAAATTAAATAAAAAAAGAGCACTTTGTTAAAAATAGCTTTATTTCTGAAATTCGACGCCAACGGTCAACTGATAAAGTACAAAATACATAAATTCAAATAGAATGGTGGGATGATATTACTGTCAATACAGTGGCGTACGTGATTACACATTATGTCCAGACCGTAATGGAATTGCCGCTTTAAGAGCCAAACGTAATAGAATGCCCGCGGTACGGTACTGGAATTAACTGGGCGGACGGCCAGCTAAATGGCCGAAACGATTACTTACTTATTTGAATACCTAATTAATTATTTAAGTGACGCTTATGGTTTATGAGAGCCTTACTGAACAATTCGCAGCACAAAGCTCTCTCAGGTCGTACGATTCTGAGGTAGTAGTCGCAACCACGCAACTTACTTTTTCACTTATTTTCGTGGCTTTTTTGCCACTATAATACTCATAAATATCTTTTCTTTGGAGGATAAAGAGGATAGCCACCCTTTACCTCTTTTCTCGGCAGTTGGGGTTTGTTTCAGCCAACCGCCGTTTCTCTTGAGACATTCGTCACCTGCCCGCTCAGGTCGCTTATCGCCAAGTCAAATCAAGCATAATGATGCTGCTGATAAATAAATAAGCGTCCGGTTACAAGACTGCCGTCTCTTTCACTTCGCATCGACGTTCGTACAGTGTCGTGTCAACTTACAAATGTTCGCTAGTCAAGCCATAAAAGTCATTAACAAAATGTAAAGCGATATAGAAGACAATGGGTATTGGTTAAACACAGACCAATCTAGGTCAAAGCGTAGTTCACGTTATTGCTGGTGTTCTGTGTTCAAATTCCCTAATAAAGCCATATTAAATAACCAGCAAAATAATAGAACCGTTAAATGTTAAGACAATGGCGGTCAGAAACTGACAACATTTTCAAAAGTGCGGCAAGCTTTGCTTTCCGTAAGGGAACTGCAACTTATATGCCTATAGCTCGCCAGTCGCTAAAAGACATCTTCGAAAAGATGTTGCATATTACATACACTGCCTACGCTCGGTTGCAGAGTTGCAGAACTTCCAAATGTGAACTCACGCTAAAAAAGGTTTCTTTAAAGCGCGTACAAGAGTTGCTTTATACAAAGAAGCTTCATCATTTTATTCAAACAAACTGAAGAAAGTTACTGGCGTAATAAGCAATTTAGTTTGTGGAAGTAGAAATAAACAATACATTAAGTTGTGCTCTCATATAAGAAAATGGCACACTGTGAAAACGGGTAGTTAGGCAGATGTTATTGTGGGCTTCCAATAATATCCGAAACGAGAACACGTGCTTAAGATAAACCAACTGCAGCGCCGACTAGAAATACCGCCATATTGCGCCCGCTTACTAATTAAAAGCAAACTGCTGGGCCTAAAGATACTTTTCCAACAAATTTCGAACAATCGCAGGCGGTGCACGAATTTTCAATTGTTTTCGGGTAGTTACTATATATGCCGTTAGAAATGCTTGTGCGCTATACACAACTCCATTAATCGAGGTTTTACTCGCTTAAAAATATAAATAATAGCGGAAAACGTTGAAATTTGAGGGTTGTATGCACTCATTAACATAATGTCAGAAAATTGCAATAAATTCCAAATTATTTTCTAAAAAAATATATCTGTTGTAGATATTTACGAGAATGTTAAAGTCATCATCAATTCGGGGGAAACGGTACCCCGACCGCTAAGAAAAAAATATGTTGTTCTTATACCAAGCTACTCTCACTCTGCAGAGCTGCATTGAAAGCCGAATTTTTCGGGTTGGCGGTGTTTCGTTTTTTATTTTAGCGATTTATTGCATCCACAATTTATTTGCATTATTTTACATGTTCTCTGGTAAAATATTGGGTCCAGCATTAACGAAGGTCGAACTATCGTATTCAATTATTTGCTGTGGGTTGCATATCGACGCCAATTAATTTTTCCGTTGTTATTAAAATCGCATCAGAAATTTATAATCCTGTTTACATACGACAGAAAGAACGTTATCTAATATTTATGCAAAATGTTCACATAAATATCCAGATAATGCCAATTCTAGACTAACAATAGTACATATTACGTTATTTATATATTCGAATATTATATATATATATAAAAATGCATCATCCCTAAGAAATGCGAGGTATTTTTATTTTAATAGGATCCGTCTAGACATATAGTTCAATATTCTTTTTAACATTGCATCTAATTAAAATAAGTCAGACTGAGGAGAATATTTAATACCTTCCCAACATAGATTATTGCTAACCACATTTATACAAACAAAAGTTGTTTAATTAACGCTTAATTTATAACAAAATATCTGTTTTTTTTTTAATTATTTCAATAATTGGTTGCGAGTAAGGTATGTTTGTCCATAATAGAGCCTTCTATTTTTCGTTTCCTGCAAAATAGTTTGTCCTTTATTTTTTTAGAATTTTTCGTTTCATTTCACAACACTTTTTAGAAATTCATTCTTACTTCTTTGAATTTATTTAGATGCTAAAGACTCCGTTCATTGTGTAATATTTCTAAATTTTTTTACTGTTTATCACGGCGCCTAACAAGCGCCTTCGCCACGATATCATGGAAAATTGATAATTGCTTTTCAGTTGTAAATGGTACTGAAATATATTGTAAAGGTTAACCAAAAAATATAACGCTAAGATAGCTTAGCTTCCTTCAAACGCAACAAAAGGAGAGAGAAAAAAATACACTAACACACGGACATGTTTCTGCCTACCTGGCGTCATCAGCGTGGTTTCGGGAGTAATTTTTTATCTCTACCTTCTATCGCTGTTGCCTCGCAGTTAATGCCTCAACTTTCAAAACGACAAACTCGACATCTAGTGCCAAAGAAACGCATGCCTGCCGTTCAGGAAGCAGCGACATAAACCGGGTACTGTTCCCCAAACCATCCCTTGAGCAGTTCTCTGACTGCTGATGTGTTCAGATTGTAAAGGTTGTTTGATAATTTCGATGTTTGATAATGTTTAAATAAGAACAAAATAACTTGGCATCAGCAGCAGCGGCAAAACACATTGCATCCGGGGCATGGCTATTCCCTGGAGGTGGACAACGCTACACTGATCTTTGTCAAGCTTTTGTTGCGGCCAGTATAGCACGTAAGAAGCTCGATAATCTCACGTTTCGACATCACGTCAATATTTTGTATTGCTAGATTTGTTTCAACAAAAATTGTGTCAGGGTCAAATCTAACCGCATCTTGGTATTAAGAGTGTTAATCAATTTAGATTTAAGACGCCTAAATTTCAACCTTTGGTCTTTATTAAAAAAAAAAAACGCGTAAATAGCTTAGTTCTCGCTAAGAAATTAAGTTTAGTTTTAGTGCTGAAGTGCTGAAGATGATAGCTGCGCTATCGAAACATACATCCAGTGTTAGTGAAGCGTTTTCTTTAATAAGAATTTTTATTTTAAAAATAGTTTCGTTTAAATTCATAAGTTGGCATTATTTTAGGACATTAAGACCGAGCACGCGGCCAGTTCTTGAAGATTAAGTCCTGGAAATTTAATAACTTACGCCCGATAATGATCAGAAAGCGATTATTCGTTACAATATCCAATTTTATGTTATCGGATTGTGTACGGCGGCCGCGAACAGACCTTCCGTAACCTTCCTTAGGCTCTCGGTTCTCGTCGCCGCCTACTTCCTTCTCTCTCCCTGCCACCGTACGTTTCCCATTTCCTGCTCCCTCTGTTCAAACTTACCACTAGTAATTATAATTACTAGCGCAAACTCTAACAATGTTCCGATTCCACGCCGAACTTCTGATCTTAAGTTAACAATTCCCCATTGCTACTCTCCATAGCGGCGCCCTGGTCGTCCGGCGCTGCCCTCTTTCGCGTTTATCTGATACTATTATCGACACTATTATTCCTACGTTATCCTGTGAGAGATTCTATGCTTGCCGACGAACGACTTTGCTACTGGTGGGTAGTTGCGTTGGAATCGATAATATAAAAATAAAAGAAGTTTTGGCAAACTTCGGATGGAATTAAATAGCACTTTAACTAAAAAGTGGTAAACTAAATATTGCAACCGAAGACAAGTTAAATAATTATTTGTCGTTTTTATTTGGTTTTTATTGACTCCTTTACTGATGTAAGTAAGAGAAAAACTTGGAGGTAAAGGCCTCAACTCCCTTCTAGTAAAACTATTCGCTCCTTAAGGATTATCATTGTGGCTCTTCAGCCATGTCAATTTGATGTACATATGTTTTAGGGATTAAAGATATATCCTTGTGCCCTGATAGCAAAACCGACGTGGTTGGTTCAATCATTTCATGAGTGAATCCATACCCGTTTTATGGTTTCCACTACTGGGGATCACAAATTATCAACAAAGTCCTGCATCCACTACAGCACAGTACTGGGTTAGGAATATTTAAGAAGTTGGCAATTTGTCTCCCCATCGCTGAAATCTTATTGATCCAAATTCTCTGACTGATGATGATGGAATGGTAATATCTTCAACATTCCCAATGTTCATTTCGTTTCGTTGAGTGTAGGCTTTCACGACCGTAATCCATAGTAGAAATGTCTTTCTGGTGATGTCGCGTAGTTAATATTTTACTTGACGTTTCGCTGACCATCCTGTCAGCTTCTCTAAAGATTTTAGAAATCTTCTGAACAAGCTGACAGCATGGTCAGCGAAACGTCAAGTAAATATTAACTACACGACATCACCCGAAAGACATTTCTACTATTCATTTCTTTTCATTCATTACACCCTACAGGCTCCCATAATACCCATTAGAGCCTCCTCAGATAAACTCCTCAGATCAACTGTTGTTACGGGTAACTTAAGATATTTTTGGTCACCCGCATTTTAATGAAAGTATTTATTTGTTTGAGAGCGAAGGTTTTTGCTTTTTTCTTGCTTGATAGCCGTCAGCTCGCTTGATAAATGTATATATTTAGTTACATTTGCTTATCTATGATTACCTAGAATAGGAATAATGATCAACAATTATAATGTCGCGAATTGGATTTTCATTTAATCCTATTAATGAGTTCCTGTAAGTTCAATTTACTCCTCATTATAATGTTCAATATCTTCGTATTTAGTAACGGCATATGGATTCCGTAGCAACGTCTGAAATAAAAACGATAAGCCGAAAGAAAGAGACGAATTAGGAATTGTATATCTGGTGATTATCCATCGAAACCTTAAGGAGCGAGATATTTATTGTCCCCATTTTGTTTCCCCAAGTAATATGAAAAAACCTTGCCATGGAATGTAAAATCGATTATATCGGAGCAGTTTGGGTTTTGTTTAAAAAGAGTCTATAACTCCAGTTTTCTCTATTCTGGCAGGGTTTTTGATAAAGAAAATTTCTTTAAAAAAAATGGATAGTTGTACAGTGGGGTTCTGAGCGTCGTTTTTCCATCATTTTATTGCATGAACTCACATTCTCCAGCATTGGAAAATCATTAGCCTCAAGATTGATGGTAATTATTGTGTGTAAATTCTGTAACTAAACGGTGAGCTAAAAATTATCTCGCATCAAATGTTTATTTAAAATAAGATCGTGTTATTATTATCAATCATCAAGGTTATGTTGCTCATATAATAATCAAAAGGTTTATTAAAGATTTACAGCGTACCTAACTGTTACGTTCTCCTAGTTTGAAGAACAATGCCGCTAGTCGTCCGCTTCGGTGGATCTTTCTTGTGAGGCGAAAGGACCAATTGCTTATATGTAATTCTTATGTGTTTATGAATATATAAATTTATAGAAGGCAAAACAAAAGAAACATTCAATTTATCATAAAATAGACACAAACAAAATATTACTTTCAAATAAATAGAAATGGTTACATTTATAAATTAAAATGAAACAAAAAAATAAAATGTTAAGTCCTTAACACTAACCAAAATTATAATTACCTTCTATACATTCTGCCACGCACTTATGAGATTTTTTCAAAAATCTACGGGCAGCCATAATGTCTTTTCTTGTCGTAGTTTGGGAGCTTAAACGATTTACATGATTACAAAGAAATATATCTTTATGTCTGAAGTCCATTACTATCAATGCATATCAATTTCTTACGTCCTATGAAAATGGTTTCATATTTATGATCGTTTGGCTTTAAGTGCTTTGCACTGACTGCTTAACGACAATATAATTTATGTAAGAAAATGTACGGAACCTATTGATTTCGGGAAGTTAACCGTAAAAATAAACCGCATTATGCACGCAACTACTACATTATACGTAATTGTTTATACAAATCAATGTTAAAGACTTAGAGAATGCGTATTATCATAAACATAGTGATCGCCAAAAAGTCTGCGCCGTATGGGAACTTTTTTTATTTCTTTAGCTTTAAAGTATCTGCGTTTGTCTGTGCATCATTAGAAACCAAAAAAATGTTCCAAAATATTTGTCACCTCGTATTAGCATCAAATCTCATTTAAAAATATGAACAAATCTCAGACTCTTTCGAGACAGACTCGCGTTTATTCGTCTCATGAGAATGGCTTCGTGTTACCTATTGGTTTTCCCGAGAGTCGACAAAACACGAGACTCCGCTAATTTCGTGAAGAGCACGGAAAGTGGCGAACTTTAACCATCATCCACTATCGCTGTCTGCTACACACGTTATTGTTTGTTTAAGATCGTCCTTAATCTGGTATTTTATACTGTTAGGCAATAAACATTATTATTATTATTATTATTAGATAATAAGCGCAAAATACGCTAAATCAATCGATAGCAATAGACGGTAGTTACTCAAGTTACAGGTGCAAAAATTATTAAACATAATATTCAGCATATAAGCGCTCGCTTCCGTTGCCCTTTGCATGTTGTGGAATACAGCGGGGCTAACACTATAGAAATACGCAGCATACTATGAATATGAAAACAAAAGGACCTAGTAGCTGTTTGCTAATAGAAACGAAGGATATATTGGGAATGTGCTTCGCTACTAACTTCATTAACGTTGTGTAGGTACTTATCATTACACACTTGTCGCGTTGTTATTATTTACCGTCGACCAGCCTTTTGGAACGCGGGAACAGGGAAATTGTAGCTCTAGCGTTAGGAGTGGAAGACAAACGCGCTTTCTGTTGATCTACTTCTTACACCAACATTACGCTTAATGTAATACAAACAAGTAGTTTGTTTCCGCACGAAGGGGGAGCTATCGTAATGTTCGTGGTCAAGAACTCCAATTAGAATTGCGCCTTCTTTGTTATTATTAATTTTGCAGCAAATTACGCTTTACGCTCTTCTAGGTTTTACCTTATATTTTGTTTTTGTTATATACGTAGAGCTTATCGAAAAAGCATATGAAAGTAGATCACCATAACTTTTTCTGCACTTGAATCAACGTTTTAACCAAAACCACGCTTACAGCTGAAACATAATAGGTTGTACGAAACAAAAAATTTGGTCAATTATAAACAATTCAGTTAAAATAAAAAAATTGCATGGTATTGATCAGTTTTGATTAAAAAACAACTTTTTTAATCGGCAACTGTGGCCGTTGATAACAAGAAAGTGAACTGGAGGGACTTGGAGACTGGTAGCTCTAACAAGCTTCCGTTTGAATCTTTGCAACTTTTGCATGTTCAAATACAACAGAATATTTCACTTTCTTATCGTCTAAATCTTTTCGTTTTATCGCGCAATCACTTCTGTCATTTTAAGCGCCAGCCGCCACTTTTAAAACGATTTGACATCGAAGTGACAGCATATTGGATGATTGCCTAATCAATTAAATGCCCAGTGGCGTATTTAAAATCAGTTTGGGATTACGTCCGAATGTTTGGGGCGGCAACACAGCGAACTCGGCGCACTGCGTCCGAGCGCATTTTATAGGTCTCCAGATGAACGCTAACATCGCTTGCATTGCCGCCCTTATCTCTATAAATGTGTGCATTAACATTGCCAGTCCAACCCTTTTCCTCATTAACCTTATCATTGTGTACGTAACTCAAGTTGGTACTCGACGTGGAGACCATTTTAGTCCCACTTCTCCGGGCCTTTTGTGCTGCTTGTGTTTAAGTAAAACGAGACGTGAACGGAATGTTTGCTTTTTTTCGAGTGGCGTCGCGACGTATGCTCACCGCGATCCGTTCTCGTGTGAATTATCCAGAGACGGGTTATGTAATTCGTTCGTTGGAAAATTTCCAACCTATCTAAGATCTCTATAGAATTCTCTATATGCACTCTCGATTTTCCAGATTGTTTTTTCTTTTCCCTCTTTTTTTCCCTTAATAAATGGCATAAATTTCGTTACTGATTAATATTTGATACCTTAATAATGAAGAAATTGAGTTAATCAAAATGGACAAAACTGAGAATCATGATGTGATTTTCTGAAGAGAAAACAACGAAGGAAATTCGCGAGAGAATTTTACCTACATTAGGTGACTCGTGTTCTTCTTATGGGAGTGTTCGACATTTGAGTAGATGAATGCAAGTGTGAAGTATTGAGAATATGCCATATCCTGGAGATTGCCATAGCCAATCATCGATAAAATTCAGGATATGATTTTTGCCGACAGACGAGCAAAAGCGCGCAACTTAGCTAAAACCACAGCTATCTCAACCGAACAGCATGTTCATTTCATAAATAATTGTACACTGCCGTTCAGTGAAGTTTGGTCATACAATAAAAATCTATTATATCACACTGCATACAATTATTAATACATAAAATTGAAAAAATATTAAGCATACACTCTTTTCTAAGGGATTAAAGCCATAAATTATTATGTAAAGTAGAAATATTGCGACAACCACAATAAAGTCCCTTTTATTATCATTCCAAGAATTTCTCGGAAGTACCGATCTTTTGAAACGGGTCGTTTGGGGATTATTAACGAACAATACATTTAGGAAATATACCGCAGTATCATTCTTGTTTATTTATCACGGGCGTAAAGATATAAATTTGCTTCATTTTACTGTTGAACGTGTGTTGGTGTGTGCATCTGTCGTTTTTGCGCGAAAGTTTTAAGAAAATTTACTTCAAAATGGCACGTGGCAAGCCTACCACTGTAGAAAAACGTTCACGCATTATTACGCTGTTTGAAGAAGGATGTTCGGGGCGACAAATTGCTGAAAAAATAAATATGAGAAGTTCAACAGTAAACGACATCATAAAGCGATTTCGGACAACTGGAACTATAGAAAATCGTGTTCGTCCTGGAGCATCTAGGAAAACAAGAAAACCTGAAGATTTCAGAATTGTATTATTAAGCAAACGCAATAGAAAATTAACAGCGCCACAAACAGCAGCCGAAGTCAATCGCGACCGTGAAGAACAAGTTTCGGCGAGTACGGTAAAACGTCGACTTCAACAAGCGGACCTTCATGGACGCATTGCCATTCGAAAACCCTTATTACGTCGGGGCAACAGAGCAAAACGGCTACAGTGGGCCCGTTCTCATCTGGATCGGTCGTTAGATGATTGGAAACACGTGCTTTGGAGTGACGAGTCAAAGTTTGAGGTTTTTAGGCAAAATCGACGAGTTTATGTCCGAAGATCTAAAACCGAAAAGTGAACCCGAACTGCATTGTGCCTACAGTGAAGCAAGTGCGTAGTTCTGTGTTAGTGTGGGGATGTTTCTCCTTTGCTGGGACGGGAGATTTCTGCAGAGTGCAGGGTGTAATGAGGAAGAGGAAAATTATTTTGCAATACTCCAGAATCATGCAGTGCCATCAGGATTGCGTATAATAGGCCGTAACTTTACATTCATGCATGACAACGACCCAAAACACACTGCGTTAGTGTGTAAGAACTATCTAAAGGAGCAAGAAGAACAGCATACCCTGAAAGTAATGACATGGCCCCCACAAAGCCCAGATTTGAACCCGATAGAGTTGTTGTGGGATGAACTGGACAGGAGGATCCGACTTCACAAGAACATTTACGGAATATTCTGCAACATGAACGGATTTTTTCAACGAAAAAAAATAATGTTCAGTATGTTATATTAGGCAAGAATAACTTTTTATTTATTTATTTTTGTCTTTTTTACCTGTACATACAATAAAATTGCATTTTGTTTTTAGTTTCGTTTGTTTCTGTAACCTTTTCATGTTTTTTACTAACCGACCGAACTTCTCTGAACGGCAGTGTACATGCTCAAGCTTTACGCAAGATGGGTGGTCTATCATTTAGAACCCCAATCCGTGAATTCTTACCATTGCTACTATTGAAGCATGAGACAGTGATAGAACGAAATCTACTTTTTCTTCAAATGCGACTGCCGCAATTCCTACGTTCCGTTTATCAAGCTATTATTTAGCTTCTTCGTGCCTGAGACTTAAGTCAAACCTAATTTTTCAACGGTCGTCTAGCACCATTTGGTGAACTTTCCCGAATGTTCATCGTCAAGCTGATAAGTGCACCTGCTCAAAACTTCGTAGGCGTATTGCCTTTCAAATGCAAGAATTTAATGGCGCTCGATATTCGATTATTTCCATTATAACAGAAATATATATATATATAGAGAGAGAGAGAAGAAAAAGTTCAGGTTATATTGAATTTCCTCATTTTTATACTAATGCAACTCGTGTAAAAAGAGCTCTTCATATAGACAACTGAATCACTTAATACGTCATACAAAATCACATGAATACATTTCCATCCACTTAATAATATTTGACGCGAGCATAAGTGAATCAAGAAAATCACTAACCTACCGTATATAAGTAGAACCAGCGGTTTGTCGTGTATACTATCGAATCCTCTTAGGAAACCACTAAATCATATAACGTGTTACGTCGCGAATAATAAATAACTCCACCTGAACGGTGTTAGACGATCGCCGCTAGCTTCCCCGCCGGCACGAACTCCGTATTCCCGAGGGGTACCAATTTATGACTAAGACTATGTAAAAATAGTAATACTTTTCGTATAAATTATTCATGATGTCTGGTAATAAAGTGGCTGCATTTTATATTTCGAAGCACGCCGTCGGATTAAAGAAAAAGATTTTGTTTCTTATGAATCTTTTATGGAGGATTTTATCTGCTGTCGTCCTTTCATTGGTTATCACCAAGGATCCTCGCGAAAATAAAATAAATAAATTGAAAACGTACCTTTATTGCGTTATTTCAAACTTTAAGACACCATCTCGTTATCCTGGATTCCGTTTTGGTACGCCTATTTCGTCTTTTGTTACGTTTAGCTGTTCATGGAGTAGATATACGATGAATATATCAAATGCATTAGTATATTTCTAGCAACCAGAGTGCAACCGCCAAAATTTAGAAGGAAGTATTTTCTGTCTATTTTACTTTTCAATTTATCATCCTGTAACCAGTAACGCGACTAGTTCATACGTACACTGTCAATTATAACCGCCATCTCACAATGGAAATTACGGTCACGTCAGTTAGCATTACCTTACTTCTTCAATATTTATACAAAATCGTGCATGTAAAGGTTAGTTTTTAGATAGTTTCAAATTTCAATTCAAAGTTTCAAATTGTTCGTTTATTTCTAACGGTTGAAAATTTAAATTCGTATGCAGTGTGATGCAATGGTTTAGCAGTCCATTTAATCTCCAATCAAAGATAATGTTACAATTTTACATACGAGTAGCCTAGTTTCAAAATCAGCTAAATCGATTTAGGTCAATTTTCCAGAAAAGCCAAAAAAACTGATAGTACATGAAAATGGAGAATGGCAAGGGTACAATAATACTTAGTATGTTGCATAACTGTTACCTAGGCGAAATTCAATTGTTTTTGAATGGTTTTTGAAAAATTTGAATTGCGAATATGATGATGGTTAATTTTGACGCTAACAATAGGATATAGTTGATCTTGAAATTTAGAGGAAATAAGGTAAATAACAAGTTGTAAGAAATTAGCAGAAATATATTGTTGCTGTTGAAGTTTTTATTGAAAAAAAAAGTATAAAGAGAAGATGTTTGTTAACGAAATACAAAAAAAAAACTAAAATTATCGTTATGTTAAGGAAAAAAAAAACAAAAGAAAAGAACTATTAATTAGCAAATCAGAAGCTTCTTCTTGAGGAGCGCAACCTTTATCTTCTGGTGGTACTGCTAGTGATATGTCATGGCGGTCCAAAATCTGCTTGTAAAACGCTAAGGAATCCAGATTAGACCAAAATATGCCATAATGTTTGGTTAATAGCACATTAACATCTCCAACATTTAGTTACTCGACTGTAGCGCCTAGTGGAGTACGAGTTGGGTTGATCAGCCCAACATGCTTGGCCTTTTTACATTTTGTAAAAATTGATTTTGTAAACTTGTTCTCCTCTTGCACGAACCTACGCTTTTCCTTTTGAAAGAATTAATCTTTTTGTTATTTTGAACAGAAAATGCCATTATTGATTTTTTTTTTCTTGAAAACTTCCAAAGTGGCACTTTTCCAATCCGTTAATTCAATATCTCTCTTTAAGTGAAAAATGTTTGCGTGCGTTTTAATAACATCGCAATATTCCTGCTATCTCTTCTTCTTTAATTCCTCGTTTAATAAGGGCAAAAACTCTATCTGGTTGTATAAACGAATACTCTATCACTGGAAAAATAACTTTCAAACCACAAACTGTTATAGATACTGAACGTGGAATTTTTATTCTGTCGACGTGGTCCGTTTCATAGTAAACGGCTGTTGTCTGGAGTAGTAAGTCGATCTTCATTCTTTAGGAAGGAAGAGAAAGGCTTTAAAGCACAGCGTGTGCGCTTTGCGTTCTGTTTGTAGCTCATTCTTTCTGTCTGAATTTTGTTTCCTACCTTTATTCTTTCAACAAGCTGAAGGCAGGTGCAACATATGTGTGTCAGTACGGGATGAATCGAAGCCTGTGTTAAAACTGGTATTTGTTATATTCCTGAAGTACGAAAATTTCACTTTCAAAAGTTCTGATTTCTTCAGATTAATACATTTTCCACACTTTACTGATATTTAGATCAGCAGAGAGGCACACTCTGCAGCTCTTTCCACGGCAATAATAGTTTAATTTGGTTTTATAAATGCTATTACAGATTCCTTCTTATCAGAGAACTTTTTTGAATTGCAATCGCCACCTCTTATTTTAGAAGCAATTAAATTTCTGTTCACTACGCCATTAGCTCTCCTTTTTTTAATAGAAAATATTAAGGAGAGCGTTTTTGGAGTTCCTAATTTTTTGCTGCGACCAAAACACTTAATGCCTTACATCTTCCAACAGAAAATATTCGTATCAACGAAGAAACTCCGTTGTCATATACGTTCTTCTTACTAGGTCTTCAGTAATGTCTTGGCATGTCCGACTATATTTCCGGTCTCTCATTTTTAAATATCGAATGTTAACGGCTCTCTAAAAATACAATAATTACGAGTTGCCACAGAACTTTTAAAAATTTATTTTGCAAATACTCTCCTGCCGTCTATTATATTTTTATATTTGAATCGAAAAGAAAATCGTTCGGTACCCCAAATCTATCAAATCACACGAAACATACACATTTTTTTCATGTACGATCCATATTTCATCATTTAATCATGGCTCTAGTCTATGAAATAGAAGTATGTGACCGACAGGCATTTATCAAATTAATTACGGAAAACCATTACGCGTTGAACATCGATCGAAATGTTTGAAAATAAATAAAAACATAAATTTCAAAAGTTATATTGTACAAGTGTCGAATATTTGGTACAGATAAAATATTTCCCATCGTTCATTGTACAGACACATGAATTTGTATATTCAATATGCGTATTTTTTACTCGTACTTCATTAAGCGAAAATGAATTTTGGAAATGTAAAAATGATTTTGTTTACAATAAATAAAATTAAATGTTAACGAATGGATTAAAATAATAGTATGCTAAATATTGTTACGTTACGTAATGAAAAGCATTTTCAAACATGAGGTGGTTAAAATAATAATAACACAGTATGATCATAGAAAAACGTAATGGACAGGATGACGTATCTTATAAATTTGAGAGCATGTTCACTACAGCTCAAACATTTACCATTGAAATCTATCTTGGTGAAGAACAACAGCACCAGAATGGGGAAAGGTTTCCACATTTTACAGGATCATATTTTGATAATTTGTATGTTCGCTGCGTTGTTAAACTTCGTGAAATGGATGCATCGCAGACGTTGTAGACTTAAGAAAAGAACCGAAGGGGATGAGGGGGTGAGGATGCGTACTATGCAAGAACTCAAACTCATCAATTACGTAGTGAGAGCGCAATACTGTAATTAGTTAGTTAGAGAGTCATATCATTGACAAGTTCTTCATCTCAGATATCCGAAGCTTAGTTCCACCTTAATGCCATAATACAGAAACCATTGCATTCTGAAAAGATTGATACTTGGATGGCGGTTATATAAAGAACAATCACTGCTCCAAGACCTAGTAACTTACACTCCCCGACAAAGACTTAGACGCGGTAAGATGTTTTACGGGTTTTAAGGGTTACAACATTTCTTTGCGAAACTAGCAAGATATCTAATTAAGTTTTTATTCGTAAAAGTAAAATAAACTTAAAAATATCTCCTCCAGTAATATATGAACTAAATAATAAATTATTACTCCAATGTTTAAACAATTTCTGCGACAAAAATTTAGACGCTCTGTTGCAAATGTAAAACAAAAATCAACAAATGAGTGATCAGTAATGCGTAGATCCTCCATTGTTCTTAATCACTTCCAATAGTCTGTTATTAATAGATTTATATAAATTTAACGCATAATTTTGAGGGATATTCTGCCATTCAGTCACTATTGAAGTTTTCAGTTCCTGTACCGTGAAATATTGACGGCCTCCGCCATAAACGCGACGTGCCAATTCACCCCACATGTTTTCAATAATGTTTAAGTCTGGTGACCGTGCCGGCCACTGTAAAGCTTTAATCTTCTTCTTTTTAGACCATTCAGTAATGGTTTTTCCTTTATGAATTGGCGCGTTATCTTGTTGAAAAACAAAATTGCGCCCAGCCCATTGGTTTCCAAAACGTAGAAGATTGTCACGCAATAAGTCTTTATACGTCACATTTTGTTTGTGCAAAACACTATCCCACTGTTATCACGAAATCCAATCGCTGCCCATATCGTCACAGATCCACCCCCCAATTGTCTGGTCATTTTCACTTTTGGTTCCTTTCTCAGATCATGATAATAATGCGAGTACCCATCCGGTCCGTCCAAATTAAAACGTTTCTCATCGGAAAATATAACTTTTTCCCATTGTTTCTTCCAGGATACGTGTTTTTCAACAAACCTCAACCTCGCTTCTTTGTGTTTCGCCGAATGAGGCGGTTTTCTCAACATTTTCTTCCGTAATATTAGCGGTGACGCCTTTAAAATCCTTTGAACATTACGCACGTGCGTTTGTACCCCCGCCTGTTCTGCAATAACTCTCGCCGACGCAGAAGAATTGGATGCACACCGCAATATCATGCGTTTATCCCGCTCACTTACAGCATTCGGTCGCCCTTGGCCTTTTGGTTTGCCGTAATTTTCCGGATCTTTTAGGAAATTTCTAACGCAATGATCGTTTCTTCGTAACCGACGAGTAATTTCCTTCTTACTAACACCATCCTGATGCCAGGCTAGAACTTTACCCCTTTCTATCAAGGATAATTGCTTTTTTCTATCCATATTGCAAACACTTTATAAAATATAATTTCTCGTGGTGAAATGTGTACACAACCGCTGCATATAAGGAGAAGTATCAAATTAAAAGATTTTTGCTTATATTAATGTAATAAGGTCTAAATTTTTGTCGCACTTAAAATTCCTATTTTGATCTGGGAAAATCTCAATTACTCCTCATAAAGCAATAAATACCCAGAAATATCTATAAATGGACTATTTACATAACAAGTATTAATAACCCTCATTTACATTTTATATAATGTCTATAAACTTTGTTTCGTAAATAGAAACGATACCGCGTCTATGTTTTTCTCGGGTAGTGTATATAACCGTTTCTAAATCAGTTGCATGATGACGAACTAAGGGATACTGCCAACGAAACAATTCCGCAGCTCAGAAAACACTTCAAAGAATCAACCTCTGACATGAACATTTTGATAATCGTTTCCCCCACGTTCTCCTGATATAACTATTCCCACGCCTAAAAAAAATGCCCGCGGACAATACAAAAGACTTGAATTCAAAATGTTTGTGACAGGACAACATCTCGTTAACGCCTTTAACATTTCGTCATACTTGTCCGGCTAATGCTAATAGGTCTAAAATATTATTTGGCTAAGCAATTTTTATCCTAGTTATTTTACATATTAGATAGCAAATTTTATAGCAAATATTATTACGTTATCCAATCCATGCATTACGCGAAACTACGATACCAATCAACGTCGAAAGCAAAATCGAAGCTACCGGCAAGCAATGCGGAAATTACACCCGCTGTGTTGCTAATGGCTTCGTTTAAACGTTGAACCACAAAAGCATTATAAACTAATGCGTAAATGATGCACCAACCACCAATGACAGATGAACGCTCGCATTGCTATACCACGGTTTTGTCTGTAATTAATTGGCATACAACGAAAATCATATTTAGATTGACAAGTGACGAGTTACCGATAACAGAGAAACCTGCCCAAATCACATTTTCCTCCTGCAAAATCGTTTGAATGTATCCTGTATGATAAGTTAACAATAGTTTACAAAAGGAGATACACAGCGTGTTCCATTAACATCGGAACATCTTGGAAACTACAATAGCTGTAGTAAAAAATTTGTTCAGAATCAAAGCTGGTCGAGCCGTACCGGATGACTCTCACGCACCTAGCGGAAAGATAATTTTTGCCGCTTCTATAGACATGTCATGCAATAGGTTTTACCGCTCTGGTGGACAAGCAGAAAAATATAAAGCAATGAAACCAGCTACGTGTACAAATAGAATACGATAGCGGAGCGCTGTAAAACCTCCACTATCTAGTCGACAAGCGCAAACGGACGGCTGTACTAGCAATGTGTTTCCGTGCAGTTTAACCAGTTTTGTTCATAACTAAAGTAGCGAAGGATGACCGCTAGGAGAAGACGTAATTGCCGGGGTTAACAGTAAATTTTAAATTAGCTGATAAAAGTTCCAGGATTAACTATAATTTTAAATGCCTAATAAAAAAACTTAATTAATTGCGAACCACTCTGGTTAAAAACGTTTTGTCATAATATGAATAATAAATAATGTAGTAGGCGTTGCCCAATCATGTAAAACTACAACTGCTATAACTTCTGCAACCTTTGCCCAAATTAAAGAAAGAAGCGTGGATTTGCTTGAAAGGCATTCCGCGTCGTAATTTGGATCACCTGTTAATATTCAAAAAATATACAGTGGCGGATTTATGATTTGTCTCCACCTTGCAACGAGACTATCTTTCGCGTGGCAAGGTCAAGCACTTAGATTCAGCAAATAATAGCACAGAACCGCGTTTATTGGTAATACCCATCATAAACTAAAATGGGAATAATCCAAGCGCACGGCTACGACTGATAGAAAGTATAGATGCATCGTCTCAGAGGGAGACAAAACATAAAAATATCACTGTACCAGATGGTGTTATCACCAACTGTACGAGTTTTCTCAATCATCACTAAAAACACGAACTTAACAATATTTTTGTTATGTTATTTCAGCCGAGAAGTACTCAAACGTTTAGCGAGATTATTACATTAAACTAATGAATACATGTCCTTGCATATGCTGAAGCTCATCCACGCACAAGCACTAGAGAATTGTCTTCTAGGCACTAGATATAAGTAAGACATCAATTCATTACATCTTAATCGACCTGTACCGTATGGTACAACATCAAGCCAAAGCATTGAAAATACATATATACTTCCGCATTATACAACGATATTTTATATTTTTCAACAGCTCAGCAGCAATCTTCCAAAGGCCAGAGCGTAGTGAAATTCTGTGTGCCTGTCGCAATTACCAAATAAATAATTATTTCCACGTTTGCTTGCTTACCTTTGCATTAAATGCGTAATAATTTTAAAAGTCGGTGTAGACATCCGTAGTCGCTGTTTTTCTTTTCAAAAAAATTCGTTCTCGAGAAAGAAACGTCGTAATTCTGAAGCATACGTAATGCGGTTTCAACCTGAAAACCTTTCTGAAATGTGTAATAATCCGGTTTAATTCTTGTGCGATTGTTATTTTGAACTATTAGAGTAGAACAAATTTGTACATCACTCACAAGACGAATAATCTTGTGTATTCAGCAAAGAGGTAGTAACTTCGTACGCCTGCTTCTGCAATCAGCGATTCTCAAAAGTGGAGCATTGGTAAATCGATAAACTTTATTTATCTCAGCTTTAGGCTATTGTTCGTATTATTTGGAGAGAGAATTGTAACTAACTAAGAAGTGGTTGCAACTATCCTGATATATGAGGAACTTTTTTTAGTGTTCGCAAAGTATCTATTCGGAAGATTTTTTCTTGACTAAAGTGGCTCTTTGCATGAAATTCTTTAGAGTTTTGCAAAAAATTACGCATAATTAACGTTTCGATAGTTCTTCCGTGTCCTCTGCAGAAAGTTTTATTTAAACAATTATTTTTTTTGTCTGACATTAATTCTCTCTCTCTCTGGTAAGTTTTTAATTAAAGAAGCTCAAAAGTTAACAAAACCAGGATGTCCTCTCTGGGCCAACTTAGAAGTTGGTTGGGTTACAATGTATAATTTTCAAAGAAATATTTCGAAATTCTGGCTTTGTAAATAAGTATTCGTTCGAAAAGTTTATCCATTTAATTCGGTATGTTTCTAAATAAATACTGGAGATTTTAACATTCCATATAACATAACACATAAACAGGTAAGGAAACTTTTCTTTTTTGGTTTTTATGCTTTTATTTCTGGCCTCTCAGAACTTGGCAATCCTCGGCAACGATCTCAGGAAATTGGCGGGATAAATTTGGGCACCGAGGCAAGGATCACCGTGCAGGAAAATACAAGTGCCTCGGAAAAATTCTTCGTTTCATTTTAGAAAAATTCGAGAGAATCTCAGAATAACCGGATCTCGGTTATTAGAAAGATTTATCTGGATTATTGTAATCGATAACTGAATTAACTAAACGTTCAGGTAATCCCGAAACGAGGTAGCCGCTATACTTTTCGGTGATAGTGGTCCAGGCTTGTAAAACTGACCGAATCAAATTTTCTTTCTTTCGTGGTGCTGCTCGTTCTACTTCAATTTTCATTAGTCCCCATATGTTTTCGATGGGACTAACATCTGGGGAAGCTGCCGGCCATGGAATTGTTACCAGGTTTTGTTCTAGCATCCAAGCTTTAGTGTAGACAGAAGTATGGCATCTTGCATTATCCTGTTGAAAACGCCACCCTTCGGGATATAAAGCACGAGCCGTTTCAAGAAGAAAGCCATTAAGAATTTCATAATACTTTGCACTATTAACGATGTCATCAATTATACGGAGAGGTGTAGCACCACGCTGAGAAATTGCTCCCCAAACTATTATTTTTGTGGGAAATTTTTAAATTTGAACGGTAACGTTTTCTCTTGAGAGGATTTTTAAATGATTTGCACCAAGCTGAAAACAACTATCGTCGTATATAAAAACATCACTAAAATTATCGTCTCGAAGTCGTTGGCAAAAATCTATTCTTCGTTGCTTTTGTAGAAGTGTCATTGCAGGGATTTTTTTTTGGTTTCCATGATAAGTAACCTTGTCTTCTCAGTGAAATGCGGACAGTTTCTGGACACACTCTTATTTGATGTGGATTTCCAAATCTGTTAGCTAGTTTCGAAACCCAAGGCGCGGGTTTTGTCGTCCTAAAGTCACTAAAGCGTTTAGATTGTTTCCGCTAATCTTACGCGGTCTTCCAGAAACTGGTCCATGGCTCATATCTCTCCTATTTCTTATCGTCTTTATTGTCTCATATACTGCACTTTTTCCGAGTTCAGTCATTGCACTAATTTTTTAACATTTTGAACACCTTTTCTTTACAAATATTCCACCAACTTTCTTCTTTCTACTTGCGACGTTATTTCACAAATATTAAGCCTGTTGATAATCAACAATATTTGACAGCTGGTGCTATATGATTTTTGCCATGGCTTACAATCGGCACAACCTACTTGATGCATTACTTTTGTCTTAGGATGTAACAAAAAAGAAATATATTAAAATTAAGAAAAATAATAAATTCCGGATACTTTCTAGACGGACTATATTTTGCTACTAGAACATTATATTATAACGTACAGAATAATAGAATCAGAGATATCCAGTCAAAGTTGCGTATCGTATATATATCCTATCGCATTGTCATTATCTTAATCGCCAAACTTCGATAAGTCCGGTCACGGACAATTGGGAATAAAGTTAACATCAATGGCCATAAAGCGAATGTGTTACGTCTACGTGTTACTGCACGCGTATGATGGCTCTCAGAGTTGAGGTGTTATTATCATGGTCCAGTAGCCGCAAATAGGCGACCATCCTCCCTAAATACACACATAGATCGAACATCCGCGCATACGTAGGTTAATTTAATCTCATCTTAGGGTAATTATTGATCGGATATGTTAGAGAGAATCGAAGCCAAAGCTTTGCCGAAGCTCATTATAATTACAGCTGGCGATGTCGCTGGTAGTTATATTACTGCACCAATGTATCCATGCGAGATATAGATACGTTTATATGGTCTTCAAAGTGGTTCGTTTGATTAGGACCTTTGTGTGTGGATATCTCGGCCACGTTTTCTTGTTGACCGGTTTGATAGCTTGCCATACGCGCGCGTGAATCTCACATTAACGAACATTAACATTAACGAACGGCAAACGCAATAAAAGGAGAGAGAAAAAAATACACTAACACACACCGCAACAGCGATAGAAGGTAGAGATATGAAAAATACTCTCGAAACCACGCTGATGACGCCGGGTAGGCACAAATATGTCCGTGTGTTAGTGTGCTTTTTTCTCTCTCCTTTTATTGCGTTTGCCGTGAATTATTCCATCAATACCATGAGGAAGCTAAGCTATCTTAGCATCATATTTTTTTGGTTATTGTTTCGAGGCATTTTCTGATGTGTTCTGATAAACGGACAATTGACCATAAACATGCACCTATGTCCACTTTAAAGGAATGTTTGGCGATGTTAAAGCGGAATACAAATGTTTTTTTTTTGTCGAGTCGTAACTGTTCACAAAACATGAGTCCATCATAGTGCACCAAACACCAAAGAACAGTCTAAACATTAGATTTTATGTGACCAACCGGCGCCAAAGAAGGTCAACAAAATCACAGCCACTATGTTTTGGGATGTAGGTAAAATAGTCTTCATTGATTTCCACGAAAAGAACAAAACAATTAATAGCGATCGCTAACTTATTGGATCGTTGATGATGATTTCTTCATTTCATCTGCTACTCAAATAACATCGTAAATTGTGCAAACTAATCTTCCAAAGAAACTTCAGTCCTATTTTCAATGTACGTTTGTCCATGTACTCCTCCAGAAGTTAATTCTATAATAACCAAAATGAAAAACAAATATTCTTGCTGTCCAGATAATTTGCCAATGGCTATCATTCGTGAGTTTGCAGTTTACTTGGCTGATATCTTATCGTATTTAATTAATTTTTCATTCGCTGAAGGTACTTGCGTATAATAGGCCGTAACTTTACATTCATGCATGACAACGACCCAAAACACACTGCGTTAGTGTGTAAGAACTATCTAAAGGAGCAAGAAGAACAGCACACCCTGAAAGTAATGACATGGCCCCCACAAAGCCCAGATTTGAACCCTATAGAGTTGTTGTGGGATGAACTGGACAGGAGGATCCGAAAAATATGCCCAACTTCACGAGAGCATTTACGGAATATTCTGCAACATGAATGGATTAATATTCCGCAATTCGTTTTAACAAAACTTATCGAAAGAATGCCTAGAATAGTTCAAGTGGTGATTAACAGCAAAGGAGGTTTTTTCGATGAAAGAAAAATATAATGTTCAGTATGTTATATTAGGCCAGAATAACTTTTTACTTATTTATTTTTGTCTTTTTTACCTGTACATACAATAAAATTGCATTTTGTTTTTAGTTTCGTTTGTTTCTGTAACCTTTTCATGTTTTTTACCAACCGACCGAACTTCTCTGAACGGCAGTGTACATAATTAATAATAATGGTTATATAATTATAAATATTGATAACATTTTTTTTGTTTGTTTTCTTTGTCTTTGTTTTTCTTGACTTGTTATATAAACATTTGTATCAAGTAATGAAATAAACATTATTATTATTATTATTATTATTATTATTATTATTATTATTATTATTAT